>AWUE01016048.1:0-19360 GCA_001974825.2 Corchorus olitorius | reverse complement strand
TCATATATAAACCCATAATTAAAATGGCGAATTATACAATACACCGTCGGTGGAGTTTAGCAGACTATACAAGCGGGTCCTGAAGGGTGACATGTGTCCTTTAGGAATTAGATTGAAATATTTAAAACTTAATTAATTAAAAAAAATGGACATGTGTCAACTCCACAACCCGCTTGTGGAGTCCAAAATTTACACCGCCGGTGTATCAAATAATTACCCAATTAAAATACTCTTTCACAAATTTTACAAGATTTTTTTGAGTAATTACTTTTTTTTTTCTTATAGTAGTATAATAATAAATAATAACTATTTTTAATATACCGCCCCTTTTCAAAATTTTCCCAAAAATTTTAGGCCCAATTAAATTCGAAATTACGGCCCAATTAAGCGGATCAAAACTGCGGTTTCATTTGGGCTGATGAACATAAATCGCACTTTACCCTTTCTGAAACCTAGCTACCCAAGAACCATCCGCAACCGCAAGGCGGTGACAAGCAAGGAAACTCGCGTCAACAGAGAGCAGCAGCAGATACTGTGAAGGAAGCCAAACAAGGCGGTGATCGTCGTTCAGGCCGCTAAGGATTTGAGGTAATTAAAATTTCAGTGACCCCACTATTCGCCATGTGGCTACGCCTCTGATCATGAGATTTTATCGAGTGTTCTAAAATATCTTGCTCTGTTTCAGTTTGTGCTTTTCTTATGCAAGTTATATGAGAAGCCATGAACCTGGTTAATGCAACGATATTATAATTTAGGTCTCACATGAGAATTTAAACATGTTTGGATGTCACCTATTTTCTTCTTGCATTCATGAAGAGTGTATTCCATCTTAGGGTGATTTAGGGTTTAGGGTAAAGGGTAAAGAGTAGCACATTTAACATGTTCAATTATGATTCCTGTATGTTAAAGAGTAGCACGTTTAAAGTTTCAAGAAGTGGTTCATCTTTTGCTGACTAGATAACTCTTCTGCTCCTCACACTTAAGTTAGCCAAAGATTGCTTAATGGTAACTAGTTTAATGAGGAACTAATAATATTACTGTTATCAGCTAGTTCAATTCCTGAGCACTGAATAGTTAAACCACATCTAATGATTTGCATTATTTGCAGCTTCTTAACAAAATGGGGAAAAAGAAATTCATTGACAAGAAAAAGGCGGCAACTTTCCAGTTATTCGCTCGAGACTCCTCCGATCCTAACTACAGTAATGCACCTGGCAGTGATAAAGTCTTTGTCCGAGTCGACAACAACCCTGTCTCCTTTAACACTGTTTTTGATGAAGAAAATCATTACTATGGCGACACACAGTACAATGATGAAGAAGACTCCAGATTCGCTGATGCACCTGATGATGATGGTGAAACTGACGACGAGTACAATAGAGTGTCGGGAAACCCCTCTGGTGCAGCCATATATGAGAAGAGTGCATTGCCGGAGAATGTCAGGAGGGAGATTTTGGAGCTAGGGTTTCCTGATGATGGTTACAATTATTTGAATCATTTGAGAGAGATAAGAAATACCGGTGGTGGCTCTGCTTTTTATCCTAACCCTAAGTTCAAGCCTGACCAGCTTCCTCATGATGTAAAGGTTTGTTCAATTTGTCAAATTTCAGTGAATTTGGCGTAATCACTTATTTATATGTATTTGATTAACTGTTTTGTGTGATTTTCTTAGGCCTATGATGCTTGTAGAGTACACATATCGGAATTGAAAGGGGATTATAATGAGAAGTCAATTTACAATGTTGCTTCAAAGACACTTAATGCGAGGATGCAGAAAGTGGTTGATCCTGAAGTGGCTGTACTGCTTGATGATAGTGATTTGTCACGGTTTGGTTCAGATGTTGAGGATTTGGAGGAGGATTTTGTTGTTAGAGCAAACATTCTTGAAGCAGAAGATGATGAGAATGATAAGAATAATAAGAAATTGAATTTAGTTGAGGAACCTGAGGTTAGTAACAAAGGTGTCAAGGACGTCAGCGATCAAGAGTTTGCAAGGGAAGTAAAGAATCATGTAGTTGAAGAGAAGCCACGGCTCCGGCGTCTCTTGGATGAGCAATTTGACATTGTGAGTCTTGGTTTAGTAATCTATATTTGATTTACTATATAATAATTCGTGTGTTTTAGAACTTATTAAATTATAGAGGGATTACAAGACTTCCTATAATATTAGAAACTCTATTTTGCCTAACAAAAGTCAATATATGTTGCTTGTCCAAATTGTTACAGTAGTTTATTAAATTATGACGTTGTCTAAGATCTTAGCTTCTGCTTGGTACCCTTTGTTTGACCTTCAAGATTATGGAACTAATTGTGATTTGCTTAATTATCTGGTTGTATAACAGCTTCAACTTCAAGAATATGGCTCTGATGATGATCAATATGAGGGTTACATGGCTGAAGAAGAAGAATTTCTGGCTGACAAGCTAAAAAATGTGCTTAATGAAAATGATATGGATGAGTTAGAGCATGATGACAAGTACAAAGCTCCTGCTGATGTATTGCATGGTAGTGAGAGACCAAAAAGCAAAGAATTACAGGACTCTGCTGCTGATATCTTGCGTCGTTGTGCTGAATATGCTGAAAAGTATGAAAATGAATGTGAAGATGAAAAAGTGGTGATCTTGGAGGAAAGCAGTGATGAGTCAGAGAAATTTGATTGTGAGAGCATCATTTCCACGTATTCAACTCTAGATAACCACCCTGGAAAAATTGAAGCTCCGGAGGTGGCTAGGAAAAAGAAGTTGGCTGAAACTGTTTCTGGGGCATTGAGTGCAAAAAATCAGGTCATATCCCTTAGAGGAAAAGAGAAGCTTCCTGTCGACTTCTTACCTAATAGCAGAAAGACTACTACTGAAAAGGTCAAAAGTGCAGGTAGCTGTAAACCTGAACAACTGAATAGAAAGCCACATGGTCAGGAAACAAAGGAGGAAAAGAAAGAACGGAAGGTATATATTTGCATCTGCGCTGGAATTGGTTTAAACTAACCTGATTGAAATGTTTTCATTCTTTGAAGTGATATTTATGTTTTGACATCATGTTATGGGGCATATTTGTTATTGACTTGATCATTATGCTTTCAGGTTGCTGTTAAAGCAGAAAGACGTGAAGCACGGATGATGAAGAAGGCAATGAAGGAGCTGTATCATAGTGAAACCCAGCAAGCTCTGAAAGTTGCTGCTATAGCTGGCCCATCTTCCATTCGTTTAATGTAGGTATATATAGTGTGATAAGTTAGATACGAGTGATTTTCTTCATGTCATTTTTTCCTAGGAGCCATGAAATTTCAAGATTTGGAGAGAACACTATGCTCAAGAGCTTGCGTAGAAATCCTCATAGTAACTTTTGGATTATGTTGCCATTATCATGAAATTAAATGGGCAATGTACCAATTTAGGTTATGTGCTTTGAAGTAGTTAATGGAAATAATGACTGCTCTGATCTTATGTAGGGATCAATTTTTGCATCCATCAAACTGTCAATGTTTGATCAATTTTGTGATAGGAGTCCGTAGTTTAGAAGTTCCAAGTATGCTTCAAATGAATAGGCAAAGGTTTTGCCATATAGTAGGTTTTATATGAATGGTTGACTAGTTTTTACAGAAGTTTCATCTGCAGCATCTGATTTTGTATGGATTCCCAGATAGAATATATGAGCTTAACCTAATAATATTTGGTGGCTTCGCCTGTCCTGAAAGGAACCTATTCGTTGAAATGCCTAACCACTATACAAGCTACTTCTAAAGTTGTCTTTGCCATTTCCTTCCAATTTCTTTCTCCTTGATCATTATTATTATTATTTGACTAGTAAAAAAATTAGACTAATGGACTAGTAAAAAAATTAGACTAATGGAACAATTTGGGCAATAATAATAACATGTAATATCTCTCTCTAGAAATTGAGAGCTTCTCTCTCCTCAAACGGAGCATTAACCGGAAACCTACCGGCGTTAACCAAACCCTAATTTTTTCCCAAATTCTTGCCTGACCAAAAAAAAAACCTTTTAATTTCCAATCCTTATCCTCTTCATCCATTGGCCCAAGCCTAATCAGAACAGAGTTAAACCAAAAAGATTGCCTTAATCTTTTAATTCCCTTTGTCGTTTCTCTCCACGACTGTGATTGGGCACTATCCCACTAAATCAGTCATTATTACTGCTACTTAACTGGTATAAGCGTGCCTGAAGCTTCTTTCCTCTAGTCGTGACGATTTATCTCCAGCGGAGGAAACTAGGCCAATAAGGAGCTTTAACGTCCCTCGATTACAGCTTCCTAGCCGTCTTTAAGCTACCAAGACAGAAAACCTGGCAGGCCAAGCATGAAGATCGAGGTGAAGTTCAGATTAGAGAAAATGAACAGACGCTTCTCCCCTTATCTTAAAAGAAAGCCATGCAGAAAAACATTCCCACAACAACATTTACTCTTTCTGCAGTACCAGTGCATTCAAAACACCCTCTATAACCATATGGATCAAAGCCGTAGAATCTCTACTTTAAGAGATTGTAGCTGGACAGATAGCAACACTTCTAATGAGGAAAGTGGAGAGGAAAACACTAGTGTCATACAAAACACAACTATACCAACACAGCCCCTTCTAAGAACCAGAATAAGCCACCATATCAGAGCCACTAGACAAGAGATGCGTTCCAGAAGAGCATAGGAAGCAAATGCCTGTGTAATAGGACTCTTGGTAGATTTTCGAAGATTCTCAACTCAAAACCTGCAAAGATGGATTGATCGTGAATGGGATACTATAGGTCAGGTTACAGTTATCGGAAGAGAGGAAGATAGGTACCTCATCCACTTTAGTAATGAAGAAGACAAACAGGATGCTCTGCGTAGAACTCCACGGAATGTGGAGGGGGCCTTATTCACCACAGCTAGGCTGGTGCCTAACACTCCACTTAGAGAAGTAAGAATTGAAACCATTGACATATGGATACAGATTTGGGGCATGCCCTTTGAATACCAATTCCCAGATATGGCACAAAGGTTGGCTCGATCTGCAGGTGAGGTGATTGCCGTTGACTGGGAAGATGTCAAACCTCGAAACATCAGATTCATGAGGGTACGAGCGGCGATCAATTACAAGATGCCATTAGCCCTAGGAGCCACACTTGAGAAGGACGATGGTACTAATCAGTGGGTTGAATTCCACTATGAGAAAGTGAAAAAGCCATGCCTCTCCTGTGGAATAATAGGGCACACTCACCAAAACTGCCATTGGGAAAATGCAGAGATCGAAAGAATGATAAGTCAAAGAATGAGCGAAGCTACCGAAAGGTATGGTTACCCCATTGTTCAAGACCCTAGAAATTTTCTTTTTACTAACAAAATGAAAGCTTCTGTGAGCCGAACTGGAAGAAGAAATACTAGACTGAATACTGGAAATAGGGGCACAAGGCAAGGAATAGAGACTCCTCAAAGACTTTCGCTGGATTGCAATCCAGAGGGTCCAGTCCTCAGTTCTAGGGGTTGGGATGAAGCAGGCCCAAGTGGTACAACACCAGCTGTATCCCCAACTCGACAACAACAAAACACCCTGAGCTCTAGTCCCCCAAAAGTAATGTACGGGTTGGCCCAACTCCAATAAAGCCCAGAGGAATCGGAAGAGGAAGAGAATGCAAACAATGGGGAGAAAACGCAAGGGCAAAATCCGGTACAAGCCCAGCTAGAGTCTCTGTTCATAAGAAGGTCGAGTGATGGCTCACTAGAAAGCAATGAAGAACTAGAGCTCAACACAGTAATACAACTGTCTGATGAACAAGGTGCAGAGGAAGGGTATGTGGCGGATGATTCTGCAACCGAAATCTTGGAAATTTCAGAACCTATGGGAACAACACAAGCAGTGGACAACATGGATGATGAAATTGCTGCCACCTATACAGCGCTACAGAATCTGGATATCAATATTCCAACTCAAGAGGAACCACTGCAAGTTACACCCCTCCAAGTCTTACCACCAGATTTTGAGGCAGATGACTTTGCATTTCAGCAGCCAACTTTCGAACCTATCACTGATCTCCAAGTTGAGTTTGATAGATCCGTTGCAAGATTAGATCAGCTTGAAGAGAGACATGCACAAGGTTTCCAGAACCTAGCAAACCTGCAAGACATGCGTTATAGTTTAGCCAGAGAACATGAGAGGTTCGAATTCATTTGTGATGAGATGATCAAACAATCACAGCAGATGCTAGTTGACATGCAGAACAGGCACAACAACGACCCCAACACACAACCACCTGGTAATATAGGTAGATGGATCAGCATTAATGAAGAAGGGGCAGTCTTTACAAATGCCAGATTAGTACTGGGTGGCAGAGAGGAACAACCTGAAAGCAGCGCTATGGCTGAAAGAAGAGGCCGTCAACAAAATTTAACAAGGAGGGAAGAGGTTCAGTTCGAACTTAACATGCAAATGATAGAAGGAAATCTGAGCAATGTGGGAGAAAGTTTAAGCTATTTTAATGTAATGATTGCTGAAGACAGAGCCCGTGCAGCCGAGGCATCTAGAGCAGCTGGATTAAGGCTAGGGGAAGAGGAGGAAGTTAATCCAAGAAGTCCAAGCTTTGTTTGTTCAGTCAATGAAGAAGACTTAGTCTCTACTTTTATTAATGACACACCCTCCCCAAAACAAAAACTGACGACCAGGCAAACAGGGGAACAGACAGGGAATCTCCAAGAAGGAAAAGGGATGAGTTTGAAGGGGGCACAACAGATGGAACTGAAACAGAAGGAAGGGAAGAAGAGATAAGAGTTAGAAGAAGGAGTAACAATTCAGAAGATGAGACTAGTGTGCAGAGGAGCCCACAAATTGCAGATCTTACTGAGGGGTCGAGGCAGGCTGCCCCAAAACAGCCTCCACAAGCGCCATGAGTCTCCTAAGTTGGAACGTTAGGGGTTTAGGACAACCCCTAACAGTTTCTTATGGGAGAGACCTGGTCCTAAGATATAATCTTAGTTTATGTTATTTAATGGAAACTAAGACCTCTTGTACAAATGCCAGCAAGTTGGTTAACAGTTGGGGTTTTGAAAATTGGGAGGGCACTGATGCCAGAGGTAGAAGTGGAGGTACCTTACTCCTATGGAAAAATGATGTAAAAGTAGAGGTCATATTTATGAATAAAAATTTACTCTTTGCCTATGTAAGATGTGTTGAAAAGTGTTTTTGGCTTACATGTATATATGGAAGCCCACAACAAAGTGACAGACAACAAGTATGGGATGAAGTGATAGCCATGCAAAGAACACTGCCAGAAAAAGCAGAGTGGCTAATAATAGGAGACTTTAACCAAGTGCTAAAACAAAGTGATAAAGTCTCAGATTGCTGTTCTAAGATTAGTGGAGCAGAAGCCCTACGAGACTGCCTGAACACATGCTCCTTAGTGGAGGTCAAAGCCCAAGATGCCCACTATACTTGGTTCAATAACAGAGAACCAGGAAGAAGGACATGGGAGAGATTGGATAGGGCATTTGCAAACCCTGCATGGATAAGGAAGTTTGAGGAGGCTGTAGTAACAAATCTACCTATATCGGTCTCGGATCATGGGCCTATGATTATCCAATTGGAGAGGAGCTTGGCTTTTAAAAAAAGACCCTATCGCTTCGAGCTTATGTGGACAACCCATCCACAATGCAAACGAGTGATAGAGGAGGCGTGGAATAATCACATCCAAGGATCACCAGCCTACAGACTCTCTAGAAAACTGATGATCACAAAGAGCAGTCTCAAGGAATGGAACAAAAAAGTGTTTGGAAACATCCATGAAAGAAAGCGCAAGCTAGAGGCAGAGCTCATGAAGCTGCAAGTAGAAGCTCACAAAGGTGAAACCATAGATAGAGAGAAAATGGTAAGAAATGAACTTGACACAGTGCTAGAGCAGGAGCAAATCCTATGGATGCAGAAATCAAGACAAAACTGGATTGTAAGGGGAGACAGGAACACAAGATTCTTCCACACAGTTACCAGCAAGAGAAGGGCGAGAAACAAAATTAGAGCTATAAGGAAAGACAATGGCATGATCACAGAAAGCCAGGAAGAAATTGAGAAAACAATTGAAGACAGCTTCTTGAAGTTGTTCCAAGATCGAATAGAGGTTGAAGAGTGCATAATCAGAGGAGAACTTCAACAACTAAACCTACCCCACCTTTCACAGGAACATAAGAACTTATTATCTACACCTTTCACAGCAGCAGAAGTGGAAGAAGCTGCTTTTCAAATTAGCCCCCTGAAGGCACCAGGCATAGATGGTAAGCCAGGGGCTTTCTATCAAAAATTTTGGGATATTGTAGGTGGGCTTACAACCGAGGCATCACTGGCTTTTTTGAATTCTGGATACCTTCTGCAGGAGCTAAACAAAACACTGATGGTATTGATCCCCAAAAAGGAGCCATTGGAGGTAGCAGATTATAGACCAATAAGCCTTTGTAACGTTTCCTACAAGATTATATCCCGAGTTCTTATCAATAGGCTGAAGAATATCCTCAAAGAACTCATTACCCCCTACCAATCAGCCTTTGTAAGGGGGAGAAACATTGGGGACAACATCATATTGGGTGGAGAAATCACAGAAACAGTGGCAAAAAGGAAGAGAGGCAAAGGCTTTTTGGGAGCTCTAAAACTTGATATGAATAAGGCATATGACAGGGTTTCCTGGATGTTCATCAAGTGTGTGATGGAAAACATGGGATTTGACTCGCACTGGATCCAAATCATACAGCAATGCATTGGTACAGTTTCCTATCAAATTATTATTAATGGGGTTTTTCAAACCTTTCAAGCCATATAGAGGATTGAGACAAGGAGACCCCATTTCTCCCTATATCTTCATTTTATGCCAAAATGTGCTTTCTCTGATGCTTATAAGAGCACAAGAAAGAGGATTAGTTGAAGGGATAAAGATCAGTCGAAGCTGCCAACCAATTAATCACTTGATGTTCGCAGACGACAGCTATCTATTCTTTAGAGCAAATGTTCATTCATGCAGGGCCATAAAGAAAATCATTGACAAATTCTGTCTGATCTCTGGGCAGAGGATCAATTTCCATAAATCTGAAGTACTGCTCAGCCCCAACACTACAAAACAACACAGAAGATGGTTCAGGGGAATTCTTAAGGTGAAAGAAGTTAACAAGGCTGGAAAATATCTAGGTGTTGATCTGGGATTACTAAGAAAGAGGAAGGAGTGCTTCCAACCTTTAGTTGAAAAGATTAACAACAGACTACAGGGATGAAAAGCCCAGACATTATCATCAGCAGGAAGATTGACTCTTATAAAATCTACTTTGTCTAATCTCCCAATCTATCAATGACCTGTCTCAAGGCCCCGATTGGTGTTTGTGAAGCTATTGACAGGGCGACCAGAAACTTCTGGTGGGGACATAAAGGGAGTGAAAGAAAGTTACACATGAATTGGGATGCTCTATGCAGACCTAAGGGAGCAGGTGGACTGGGAATTAGAAAAGCGGAACACATGAATGATGCATTGCTAGCAAAACAGGCATGGCGAATTCTAGAAGATCCAAAATCCCTGATTGCTTCACAATTACAAGCCAAATATTGTAAGAAAGATGACTTTACAACGGTTACCCCAAAGCAGGGAGACTCGTGGATGTGGAAGAGTATTCTTATTGGAAGAAATTTATGCTTGAAGGGTCTGGAAATACAAACCTGGTCAGGAGAAAAATTATGGATAAGAGAAGGAAGGGTAGAACCAAGGCTGGACAATACACAGCAGCCCCAGAACGGAATACCTGCAAGAAACTTGATATGCACAAGAACAAAGAAATGGGATGAATGGCTTGCAAGTATACTGCTTGAAGATGAAGAAGCACATAATTTGTGTCGCAAGGAGATTTTAATATTTGGAGGGGTGGATAAGTTTGTATGGAGGGATAACTTTTCTGGAACTTTCACAGTAAAGCTGCTTATAAAACAATCATGGAGCAAACATATGGAGACACATTAGACTTTACCAACAAGGATGAATGGAAAGCGCTGTGGAAATTGAAAATACCCAACAAGATAATCATCTTTCTGTGGAAAATCTGTACTAACAGCCTGCCGTTGAAAAGTGAGCTCCTGAAAAGGAACATAGGGAGGAATAAAGAATGCAGCCTATGCGACCAAGGGGAAGAATCATTGGAGCACCTCTTCTGGCTCTGCCCTTTCGCGAGGGCTGTGTGGTTCGGAACAAACTTGGGCATTAGAACAGATTTATTTGAGAACATTAACATAGGACGTTGGATCTTCCAATGGCTAGCCAGCACACAAACAATGGACCATGAAAACAGTTGGTTTTCTGTTCTTTTTGCAGGTACATTGTGGATGATCTGGAAGCAAAGGAATGAATGTATTTTCCAAGGCTCAAAACCGGATCCGCAAGGACTGCTAAAGAGAATACTGCACTACTGTGGTAGCATACAAGAAGCTATGAAGGAAGAGGATCCCTACATCAACATGGATGTCAAACACAAAGCAACAGACAGGAGGGAAGGTCAACATCTGGAGCTAGTCCCATACCTCCCACAGCTACAAACAAATGAATGGTGGTTGTTCGTGGCCATTGAAAAGAAAGAAGGTAATGACTGGTATGGTGGAGCAGCTATTGCAAGAGCAGCAAATGGGGAACCAGTAATCTTGGCAAAAAGCATCAGGACTGATAGTAGAGTGATGGCTAGAATTCTACTAGCTAGAACCATTTTGGCGAGACTACAAACACATGGGATAAGCAGAATTTGGTGCAGTGATGAGGGGAAGAAATGGAGGGCAATTTTCGAAGGAAGGACCAGAGTTCAATGGAACAAGCAGCCAGCATTAGAAGACACCAGAAAACTGGTCAAATCCTTTCAAAAGTTTGGAATGTTTAGTGGCGCACACGCACTCGCACACGAAGCAAAAAGAGCAGCCGCAAAAGCAGCAATTCACAGTCTAGCCTATTACTATCCTTGACACCGATTAACACTTCATAACTTTTGCTACTGTACCAAAAAAAAAAATGTAATATATTTTGGGCAAACCTAGCAAAAATTGGATAAACTAAAACAGTTTAACCCCAAGTCGATCAATATCATAAAATGTTTAGCTTCAAATTGAGCACTTTTCTTTATGTCAATGTTGTGGCACTTACCACGAAAGTAGAACCCAACATAGAGATGGAAAAATGGGCGGGCTGGTCTGGTACGACCCATAAAATGAGTTACCCATATATAAGTGGGTTGGGCTGTACTAGCCCATTTTATAGTATGGGTCGTGTTGTGTCAGTCCATATCATTTTAAAGTCAAGTCCAGCACGGCCTGTAACCCATGATGGACCGTGTCGTACCGGCACACGAGCCCATAATTATTATTTTTTCTTTTTAAATTTTTACTTTAATTTTTAATTTTAATTTTTACTTTATTTTATATAGTTAATATGTTAAAATTTCTATTAAAAAAAACTTAACACAAATATTTACGTGGTTTCGGCCTAAAATACCTAAAATTTAATAATCATATTATAATATATTATATAATCATTATTTTTATATTAAAAATGAACTGGGCCAAATAGGCACGTGGGTCGTGCCGTGCTAGCCCATGTGCCACCAAAAGACTGCCCAGTCCATCCATGACTAGTGGGCCGTGCTGGCACAACCCACTCAAAATGTAATATGGACCGAGCCAGCACGACCCATATTGAGCTAGGCCGTGTTGTGCTTTGTGTTGTCTGCCCATAATAACATTTATATAATAACATTTTTTTAGGTTAAATATTATTATGGATTTTTACTACCGTAGTGCAGTGCATTTAGCTTTAATTTCATTCCATGATTGACCATGGCCATTTTTTCGTTTTGTAATTTCCTTAGCTCTTTCTTTCTCCTTATTGTATCTTGACTTCACTATTTCTTCTACAGTTACCAAGGAAGTTTGCTTCTTATCATCTGCTTAGGGCTTCTGTTTTCTTTTTTTCCTATATTCAAGGTCTTGCAGAAGTGCCAGCTGGTCAAGGGGTTTCTTAAAGCAGGTATAGTTCCCCTTCAGAATCCTTATATGCTCATAATCCGGGACAAATTTTGCTTGCTGGTTTCGTCTTTTGTTTGGCTACTGTTTGTCGCGGGCGCCAAGTCGATTTTCGGATGACGATGGGAGGAGCTCCGACGGAGACCTAAAATCAGTGAAAAGAGCGTCGAGAGTGACGGGGCTGAGTTGTACTCCGATGCCTAAGTCAGAGATTCAGATCTAGGGTTTTTGAGTAAGTGTAAGTGACTAAAGAGTGTAACGTACCTCAGCCTTTAGAGTCATGGGTATATATAGGACCTGCCTGTACGGGTCGCACGATCAAGGTCACGTGCGAGGTGCCAGCTGGCTGGCCTTTGGCTTTTGGGCTTTAGAGATGATTGGGCCGAGTGGCCTAGGTGGTTCTGGATAAGTGGCGATCGACGAAGACTTGCTCCTTGGGCTCTCAGTTTTCTAAGGTTGTCGACCGGCAGCAGCTTATGGGTAGCAATTGTGTTATACTCAACAATTGCCCCCCAGCCGTGAGGATGGTTATAAAGTGACCAAACGAAATGACTCTTCTTTTCCTTAAGCATCGGGTGGGTGGGCCGGGTTTATTTAAGATAATCCAGCTGTCTTTAATTTGTTGAGTTTTACTTGTGGTGGAGAAGTTCTTGCGGGCGGCCGGCTACAATTCGTTGACGATCGCCTTTATCTGTTGCCTCGTGTCTCTTTGTTATTGCTCCTGATGATCTGCTTGGTTTTGGTGGTTTTATTTGTTTCCTTGAGTGAGTATCTCAAGGCATTGTGCGCCGGTGATTGCTTTGGTGGTATGTCTCTGTGTTGGCGTTCGACAATCTATGGTGACGGTTCTGTTCTTCAATTCGAATTTCGAATTTTCAAAGAGGAGGGAACAGTTATTTCCCATTATTACTCGTGGGACACGTGGCGAGATCCTATCGGTTCATCTGGGCTCGGCACACTGTTCGAGGTTAGCCCTCCTTCAGGTATAAATACTCTATTTTTCTCTTTCTTTTTCATTTCTTCTTCGTCTTCTTACTGGAACTCTACCATTTTTCTGACCCAAGGGCGGTTCATCTTCTCCTTCGATTTTTCGATGTTTTCACCGTAAGTTTCTCAGATTTAATGGCTCGTTTAGGTTTCTTACTATCTTCCGCTTTTTCTATGTTGATTTTTGTCTTCATTTTGTGCTTTCATTGTCGGGTTTGTGAATGATATGTCTTTCGGGTTTATGGGTTAGCTTGACTATTCATCTTTTTGCCCTCGATTGTTCATCTTCATCGTTCATTGTTGTTGCGTCTTACTTCGATTTTGATTGTTTCGTGTTTTGGAGGGGTGTGATCTGATTAGTGTTAGGGCGGCTTTTTTTGTGGTTATTTGTCTATTGATTTCCTGATTGTTTTTTTTTAGAGCGCCTTATGGTGGTTTGAGTTGCTTTTCTTTTGCCGATCGCATCAATTGTTGAAGTTGCTTCCTCACCATAGTTTCCTTGTTGGCTTTTCAGGTATTACTACTTGTGCTTGTCTTCCGTGTTCGGCGCTTCGAGGGTTGTGGGTCTCGTGTTGGCTGGTTGGACTTTGCGGTTGACTTCGAATTCATTTCCTTGGTAAGTAATATGCGGCATTCGGCGGTAATAATTTGATAAATAAGGATGTCTCGCTCCGATAGCACCGATCAAACGGTTGAGGAAATTCGTGTCATTGGGGGAAGCTCACCAGAAGACGGTTGTTCGGTCGAAGGCCAGGCGTCTGGGAATAATGATGGCAATAACGCTGATGTCGAAGAGCGCTCGGCAGGGAATAATGGTGAGGAGGGGGGAGGAAGGTGTTGATGATCTTAAGGAGGAGTCCTCTGATGAGGAGAGTGGTGGTGATAACTTGGCTGTAGAAGTGGAGGTAGTTGAGCCGGTGCGTTTGAATTTGAATGATCCTCCTCACATCCTCAAGGATCAACTCAAGGTGTATCACAAGTACTGTTTGGCCAAATTCGCCGAATGTAGCATAAAAGTAAGTCGTTTTCAGGCGGGCGCCGGCAACGATGCTGCCAATCATTATTAAAAATGCACGAGCGAGGCAGGCTTCGTAGGGGAACGAACGACTTTGAAGCCGTAAATTGTAACTTGGGCGATCGAGCCTTCCATTTTCTGGAGAATGGGAAAGTAGCCTTTTTCTATATTAAGGCGTTCGAGTATGGGTTCTGTTTGCCTGCCCATCCCTTTATCGTCGAAGTCTGTAAACACTATGGGGTGGCTCCCTCTTAGTTTGTTCCTAATACTTGAATAATTCTCTTTTCCTACATTGTGATCTGCGTATACAAGTGTTGGACGCCCTATGTGTCGGTCATCCGCTTTCTTTTCCAGCTGCAAAAGAGGGCTGAAGGGTGGTATGCTTTCCAAGTTCGCAGGGGGAACATTAATAAGTTCCCAGGCCCCGACAATAATCGAAAGTGTCAACCAAGCTTTTTTAGCGTGGAGATCCGTGAGGGGATCGAATGGGAGCTCTCCGTTCAATGGTGGTAAATAAATTCCTCGGAGAAGAACGACTTGAAGGGCCTTGTTCTTTCTGAGGTGGAGAAGAAACATGTGGACTATCTGCAGAGGGTAAGGCACTCGGCAAAGAATCTGTGCCATCGAACTCGCCTCTACTTGTGTGGGCTCATGCCTCCTCCGGATGCCTACGACAAGATGCATGCTATGGATGTGGGGGCAGTAGGTCCCCTGGCGATCGATGGCGTCCACATGATTGTGAACGCTCGGCAGGATGAAGGCCGCGAGTTCATAATGAGCGAGTCTGAAGAGGATTATGTGGAGTATGTTATTTATAACTTAATAAACGGGAAGTTGGAGCTGGATCCGAATGCTGTGGTTCCTGAGGCTTCCTCTCAATTGATTGAGGAGGAGCTCGACCCTGGTAAGGGTTTGATGGCTCATGCTGTTTTGGGCGAGCGTTCAGCGAGGTCCTTACTTCCTTTCTGGCGATCGACGCTATCTGCGGTCCTTAGGACACTTTGTTTTGGTTTTTCTTTTGTTACTGTTTGTTAGCGTTGGTCGGCGAGGGGGAGGGGCATATGCCGACCCTCCCGATTGTCTTTCGTTGGTAATTTTCTAACTCTTGCATCCATTTGGTTTTTGACTAACTCTTGGTTTGTTTTTTCTTTTCCTCAAAGCTTCTGATGGATAAGCCTACTTTGAAGGCTACCATTAAGGCCCAAATGGCCAAGAAAAAGAAGGCTGATCAACAAAATAAGGGCAAGGGGAAAAAGCGCCCAGCTAGGCAGCTTCTTCCTAAAAATCCCCAGGACAGCGCTCCAAAGAAGCCCAAGATGGCAGATCCAATGTAGTCGGCTACTCTGGCGCTCGGGTTAACTTCCCCTTCGAAGTCGAGCGTTGGGGTGGGGGGTTCGACGTCGAGCGGCGCTCCCAAGAATACTCTTTCCAAGAGTGGCGAACGAGAGTTGGCTGGTCAGGAGGGCATTCACTTAAAGCATGTTGCTATCCTCCGAAAGATAAATCTAAGACTAGCTTGGACTTTCTTTGCTCCTTGATGGCTCGTAGCTTGAAGTTGGCCGAGCCTAAGGAGGTTGAGATTTTCCAGTCAATGGGAGATGATAAATGTGCTGCAAGCATTGTTGCTTATGTCCATCAGGTAAACTATTGTCGATCTCCTTTATTTTCTTTTCTTCCTTAGTTTCATTAGGCTCACCTTACTGTTATTGTTTTAGCTGAACGTCTTTTCCTAGCATATGCTCCAGCTTTCGCAACGTGCGGGTCCGGGGTCCGAACACTACCGTTTAACGACTTAAAAGAAAACTATTGTCTATCTATGGGAGTCGCCACTAATCTTTTTTACCTAGGTGTGATTAGCCACCTATCCAATTATTAAGCCTAGTGTTAACCCGATGCTTGGCTAGGGTTACACTAAACCTAATTAGTCTACTAACCAGAGTTCTAAGGTTCGGGAGTCGGGTACGCGTGGGGAAGGATTAGCACCCCCATGACGCCTGTCAAAAGACGGCACTGACTAGTCTAGAATTAACTATGGGTTTCTATTATTGGATGTCTCTATCTTTAAGTATTTTCATGCCATTAAGAAATTCTATTAATCTTTGACATATAGCAAATAAACAAGCAGAAATGGATTTTGGATTTTTGAAATAGGACTGTTGAGAGTTAAAAGCGATGATTGAACCCCTCAATCAGTCTTTCTTCCCCGGTTATTATTTGTTCTTTTTTTGGGTTTCTTATGAGAGGATTTTCTTTAAAACTTGCTATTAATATGACTCTTTTGAAAAAATGCTTTTTGATGGGATCTTTCCCTAAAACGAGAGTAAAATATGGGATCTTTCCCTAAATCGAGAGCAAAAAGAGTGGGATCTTTCCCTGAATTGAAAACTTTAAAAAAACTTGATGGGATCTTTCCCTAAATTGAAAACTTAGAAAACCTGATGGGAACTTTCTTAATTTGAAAACTCCTAAATTGAATACTTTGAAAACTTGATGGGATCTTTCCCAGTTTGAAAAGTCCTAAATTGAAAACTATGAAGACTTGAAAACTTTGAAGGAAATTCTTTTTTGATTTTTGAATTTTGAATTTTGAATTCTTTTTTCGGATTTTTGAAAACCTTTTTATTAATTTTGAAATACTTAATTTTTTTATCCTTAAAAACTAAAGAGAACAATTTTCAAGCACAAACTCTTTTTAATTTTGAAGAAAATGGCTTTATTCTATTTCTTTTTAATTTCCATTTTTTGAATTTTGCTTAACCATAAATTGAGATTACTAAGTCTAAACCCTAGATGCATGAATGCATGTTTTCCGGTTAAATGCAATTTTTACTGAGTAATTATACGAGGAAAACCATCCGGGCACCCGCCATTCATACTGGCTAAGATCCCCATCTGGATATTCTAAGCCTTGAAAAGATGAATTAAGACCGACAAAGATTGTCTAAGCCCCAATTAATCAATCCATTAACGGATCAATTTTATCAATCTCAAATGACATGACAATTTTAATAATTTGCAACAATTTATCAAAATAAATATATGAATACAAATGAAATTTAAGTGACTAAACCTAACTTATTGCTAATTAATTTAAAATCTAATTATCTTGCACTTAATTATTACAAGTATCAAGAGTGCTACAAATATTGCAGATTTTAATACTTTATTTTTTTATGTTGCGGGTTGTATTTTCTCAAAGAAATTGTTCAACGCACTGGTTAAAAGTAAACGAAATGAAAAAAAAAAGAAATAAAAAGTGGAAAAACAATTGAAAGGAAATGTTAGATAATTTCCTTTTAGTATCAGAGTAGTCATTTTTAAGACAATGAAAGAAATATCACTTTTAATATAGAAAAAAAAGTAACTTATTCAAATGAGTAAACTGATTGTTAATTCATTTCTCTAATATTGTTCTTGTTTTATATTTATTAGTTTTTGTTTTATAATTTCCATTATATCAGAGTCAAAAATTTTAATAGAAACGGAATAAGTATCAATTTAAATATGGAAAAAAAAGCAAATTTATTTCAATCAGTAAATTAAGTGTTAAATCATTTCTCTAACTAGGGTCCAACTACGCCCCGAAAACATTATAAATATTATTTTTTATATCTAAATATGATAAATACAATCACTTGTGTAATTTTCCATTTTTGTTGTCAAACTTTATTTTCTTATTAGACATCATAATCTTCACAACTGGTTACTGAAAGGGACAGATTTATTTTTTGTTATTAATTGCTAAATCACAATGCAACATTTAGAGAGCAAGAGAGCTGTGGAATGGAAGGAAAATTCTTTGAATACAAGCCGGAAAATAAATGTTTGATTTTTTTTGAACGGTTGATTTTTTTTCTATTGTTAATTAGAACAAGTAGGGCAGTTTGCGCTTGCGTTGCAGTCATCTTTTTATTAGGGTTATATTTTCTGTAGTTGTTTAACTCGGTTAGTACGAAGATATTGCATTGACTGTAAGTTAATTAGTTAGGAGAAACTCATACATCGAAACAAATAATTCGCATATATAAAACAAAACACATGACCTCTCTTTCATTCTAAAAGTGCATTACCTAAATTCTACTCCATCTTTAGGTAATTTATCAAAATAAAGCTAATATTCTACTCCTCCATCTCTAAATAATTCATCAAAATAAAGCTAATACTAATTGTTGCTTGAAATGTATGTTGATTATCTAAAAAAACATAGTACGCTGCGGTCATTTTTTAATCTTGATTGCAATTGTTAAATTAATGAACTCGGGTAGGTGGAAGAATTTGGCTTCTACATAAGGAATGCCTAATTTTTTGTAGTCAAGGAGCATGTATAGTTGCCGTAGGAAAATTGAATTAGTTGAGAACATTTGCTGGAGCATATCACACAATGCATCACAAAATGATTGTACTTAGCATTGGCTAACTGTGTTTTTGGAAATATGGAAATATACTAAACATAAGCAACTAATATAAACCTCAATAAAAAGAAAGTCGAATGATAAATAAAAAAAAACTTTTTGTAAAATAAAAGAGGAATAAAGAAATGTTAAATTTAAGTATCAAATAATATTCTCAACAAATAAATCCAGATTTACCTCAAAATGTTGTGGTGAGAAGTGAAAGGTCCCCACTTTAGGTTATGCCATCCTAAGACGCTGAATGGAAGGATCTTATCAACGTTCACCTGGAAATTTTAGGAAATATTAGGGAAGAAGAAACCCACCCGAATAGAAATGAAGACGAAAGGAAAACAGAACTGAAATGTCAATAGTTTACCAATGAATCAACCATTATTGCAGATACATTTATAGCACCAATCCTTTGGAATTCCAGCAGAGTAGTTGAACCGGTAAATCCTAATATCCACACACAATTAATATGTAATTAAAACAAATTTAATCATAAATATAAAAATAGTAAACTACAAAAAAGGGTAGCTGGAAAAGTAAGGGAGGAAATTCATCGAGGGCCTTTTTAGTCACCTGAAAAGTGAGAAAAGACCAAAAAAAGCCAAAAGGAGGCACCCCATTAATCCTCAATTTGACCTCTAAGTAATTTTCATAGTCACTAAAAATAATATATAGTATATATTATACTGATTAACTAATTACTATTCCTAATTACCAATTAACTCATCCTAATTAGTAATTACCCAACTTATTTTACAAACTAAATTAAAACTAACTCATCCACATAAATAAATCTATCAAATAGGCCCAATAGCAAAGCCAAACCCAAAAATAAACAAAATAAAATGGGCCAAAAACAAAAGAAACCAAGTCAGGCCCAAATGTAATAAAAGAGGGTAAGGCCCAAGTGATTACCCAAAGGAAACCGGATCGGGTCTGAACCAACCTTTGGGTC
>AWUE01016046.1:0-18236 GCA_001974825.2 Corchorus olitorius | reverse complement strand
ATCAAAGAGTGTAGATGAGTACTACTCCGAGATAATGTTGTTGATAATCAAGGGCTGCAAAATTGAAGAAGCTTCCACAAGCCACCATGGCTAGGATTTTTTTGCGAGATTGAATAGGGAGATTCATGACATTGTGGAGATGCAACAACACTATGATGTGGAGGAGTTGTTACAACATGCATTCAAGGCCGAGGGACAAATCCAAAGGAGTGGTGCAACAAGGAGAGGATTTTCATCATCAAACTCATGGAAAACTCCAATCAAGAAAGATGAGAAAACTCAAAGTAAGGAGGTGGCGCAAAAGGGGTTAGTAACACCTAAATCCGATTCTAAATCTTCATCTTCTTCTAGTTCTAACTCTGAATCTCACCTTAAGTGTCTCAAGTGTCAAGGTTATGGTCATTATGCTAAGGACTCTGTTAACAAAAAGGTGATGTTTCTTAATGATCATGGTGAAATTGTGAGTGAAGAAGAGGATTTTAGTGATGGAGATGATGAAGGAGGTTCTGCGCAAGAGGGAGATGATGATGGTGATGAGTTGGCTTCACTTAAGAATTTGGTTGCTAGGAGAGCCTTGAGTGCATATGTGAGAGATGATGTGCAAAATCAAAGAGAAAACTTGTTCCATATGAGGATGTATGCGAATGGAAAGCCTAGTAGTTTGATCATTGATGGTGGGAGTTGTACAAACATAGCTAGTGTTTATTTAGTAAAGGAGTTGCAATTACCCACTTCCAAACACCCTAAACCCTATAGTTTAGGATGGATCAACGACAAGGAGGAGATTAAAGTTAACAAACAAGTTTTAGTTTCTCTTTCTTTGGGCAGGTACAAAGAAGATGTCTTGTGTGATGTTTTGCCAATGCAAGCATGCCATGTGCTACTTGGTCGACCATGGCAATTTGACAACAAGGTGAAGCATGATGGTGAGTCCAACAAGTACACCTTTATGCATGGTAAGAGGCCTATTACTTTAATTCCTTTATCACCTCAAGAAGCTTTAAAAGATCAATTTAAATTGAAAGAGGACTTTGCTAAGTTAGAGGATGAATTTAAGGTTAAAGAAAGGGCAAAGCATGATAGTTATAGTGATTGCGTTGGAAATACATCAATTGTGCAAGCTAGTTCTAAGAAAGTTGTTAAATAGTGTATTACTTCTAAGAGTGAGATTAAGAGTGCTTTGAAAGATAATTCTGGTTTATTCTTACTTTTGCTTAAAAAATACACTTGTGAGCACTAACAACTTGGCTGGAGAACTTCCAAGCAAAATTGTTTCTCTTTTAGATGAGTTTGCAGATTTGTTTCCTGAGGAGATTCCTAGTGGTTTACCACCAATTAGAGGGATTGAACATCAAATTGACTTCATCCCTGGGGCGCAAATTCCAAACAAGCCAGCTTATAGGACAAATCCTGATGAAACAAAAGAGTTGGAGAAACAAGTTGGAGAGTTGCTAGAAAAGGGTTATGTGCGCGAGAGTCTTTCTCCATGTGCAGTTCCAGTCTTACTTGTTCCAAAGAAGGATGGAACTTGGAGAATGTGTGTTGATTGTAGGGCAATAAACAACATAACAGTTAAGTATCGCCACCCTATTCCTAGATTAGATGATATGCTTGATGAATTGCATGGTTCTTGCTTATTTTCAAAGATTGATCTTAAGAGTGGATATCATCAAATTCGCATGAAAGAGGGTGATGAACGGAAAACTGCTTTTAAAACTAAGTTAGGATTGTATGAATGGTTAGTTATGCCTTTTGGATTAACTAATGCACCTAGTACTTTCATTAGATTAATGAATCATGTTTTAAGAGCTTATATTGGAAAGTTTGTTGTTGTTTATTTTGATGATATACTTGTGTATAGCCGCAACTTAGAGGAACATATTGAGCATTTGAGATGTGTTTTAGATGTACTTAGGGTTGAGAAGTTGTATGCTAACCTTAAGAAGTGCACCTTTTGCACAAACAAGCTTGTTTTTCTTGGTTTTGTGGTTTCTGCGCAAGGTATACATGTTGATGAGGAGAAGATCAAAGCCATCAAGGATTGGCCAACCCCCACCAACGTTGGTCAAGTGAGATCCTTCCATGGCTTGGCCGGATTCTATAGGAGGTTTGTTAAGGATTTTAGCACCTTAGCCGCCCCTATTACTAGTGTGATGAAGAAGAATGCACCATTCAAGTGGGGAAAAGAGCAACAAGAAGCATTTGAGACTTTGAAGGATAAATTAACTAATGCTCCTTTGCTTGTTTTACCTAACTTTAACAATACTTTTGAGATTGAATGTGATGCTTCAGGTGTAGGTATTGGCGCAGTGCTCATGCAAGGAGGGAAACCCGTGGCATACTTTAGTGAGAAGTTGAATGGGGCTGCGTTGAACTATCCTACCTATGATAAGGAGTTGTATGCTTTTGTTAGGGCATTACAAACATGGCAGCATTATTTGTGGCCTAAGGAGTTTGTGATTCATACGGATCATGAGAGCTTGAAATACTTAAAGGGCCAACAAAAGCTGAATAAGAGGCATGCTAAGTGGATTGAGTTCATTGAATCCTTTCCATATGTGGTGCGCTACAAGAAAGGTAAGGAGAATGTTGTAGCCGATGCTTTATCAAGGAGGTATGTTTTACTTTCCATGCTTGATTCTAAGTTTCTTGGATTTGAGTTTATTAAAGACTTATATGCTAGTGATGCTTACTTTAGTGATGTGTTTAAAGCATGTGAGAATTCTGGATTTGGAAAGTATTATAAGCATGATGGATTTTTGTTTAAAGAGTCTAGATTCTGTATACCTACTTGTTCTTTGCGTTTTGTGCTTGTGAAGGAATCGCATGAGGGTGGTTTAATGGGTCACTTTGGTGTTGATAGAACATATGAGATATTGCATGAACACTTCTTTTGTCCTAAAATGCGATATGATGTAGGAAAGCATGTTTCTAGTTGCATTACTTGTTTGCAAGCTAAATCTACATCTAAACCTCATGGTTTGTATACTTCTTTGTCTATTCCTCATGAACCATGGACTCATATTAGCATGGATTTTGTTTTAGGATTACCTCGTTCTAGGAGAGGTAAAGATTCTATCTTTGTGGTTGTTGATAGGTTCTCTAAGATGGCACACTTTATTGCATGCACCAAAACTGATGATGCCATTAATGTAGCTAATTTGTTCTTTAAAGAGATTGTTAGACTACATGGAATGCCTAGGACGATTGTGAGTGATAGAGATGTTAAGTTCTTAAGTCACTTTTGGAGAACTTTGTGGGCTAAGTTAGGTACTAAGTTGTTATTTTCAACTACTTGTCATCCTCAAACTGATGGTCAAACTGAAGTAGTTAATAGGGCTTTGTCAACCTTACTTAGAGCTTTGATTAAAAAGAACTTAAGAACTTGGGAAGATTGTTTACCTCATGTTGAATTTGCATACAATAGAAGCATACATAGTACAACTGGATTTTCACCTTTTGAATGTGTGTATGGCTTTAATCCTTTAACTCCATTAGATTTGTTGAAGTTTACTTTAAGTGTGCAAGTTGACATGGATGGGCAACGCAAAGGCAGATTTTGTTAGGGATCTTCATACAAAGGTTAGAGCTCAAATTGAGAAGAAAACACAACACTACATGAAGAATGCTAACAAGGGACGCAAAGAGGTCATCTTTGAACCCGGAGATTGGGTTTGGTTGCATCTAAGAAAGGAAAGGTTCCCTGAGAAGAGGAAGTCTAAGCTATTACCTCGTGGAGATGGTCCATTCCAAGTCTTGGAGAGGATCAACAACAATGCCTACAAGCTAGATCTTCCTAATGAATATGGTAATGTAAGTGCTACTTTTGATGTCTCAGACTTATCCTTGTTTGATAATGATGCAGATTTGAGGACAAATCCTTTTCAAGGGAGAGGGGATGATGCGCTAAGGACTCATCATGGTCTTGAAGAGCACAATGGAGATCATGGAGAGGATGTGCATATGCGGCAAGGAGGCTTGGAGAAGCTTGAAGATGCTAAGGAAGAAGTTTCAAGCTTATCGGAGTTGCCTAAGATGCCATTTGATCCATTGAAGATGCCATTAGGCCCAATGACAAGGGCAAGAGCTAAAAGGTTCAAGGAAGCTTTGTTTGGCCTCATTAGAGTTCATCTTGAAGAGTTTAAAGCCATCGGAGATCATTTGAAGCCCATTGGAGATCATCAACGAAGGAATATTCCCATCGATTCCAAGTTGTGCATTCTTCTTGAAATCGATGAGCACTAGGTCATTAGAGTTGTAATTTGGCCATTGTGGGCTTTATTCTATCTTTAATTAGCTTATTTTTAAGTTTGGATGTTATTTGGGTTGGGGCTTGTTTGACTAAGTCTAATCCTTGTTTAATTATGTCTTTATTTCCTTTTCCTAGTTGGGTTTGGACTAGTTTTACCCTAGTCCATATATTTGGACGAAAATTAGGTTATTTTTCTAGATCTAGGGCATCACCCTATGCCTATATAAAGGCACCAAACCCCTCTTGTAAACATAAGTTGAGTTGATTAATAAAATTGAGGTTTTTACCCAAATTGATTATCTTAGCTTCTTTGTTCTAGTTTGAGCAAAACTTAGGGTTCCTCAATCTTGTAGAATCCTAGCAAACAATTAAGTTATGATACTTGATTGCTTGTGAATCTTGTGATCTTAGGTGTTCAATTGCAGGTCTAATTGGAGGTCTAAGGCCGACGAAAGAAGAAGATTGCTTGGGTGAGATTGTCGACATACACATCTAGAAGTTGAAAGTTGTTCAAGTTGATTCTTGGCGGGTCACAAGGGTGGATTTTGAATCTTAAAACAACTAGATTCGTATCACTAGTGTAGACTAATTTATTTTAAAGCAGGAAATGTAAATTGAATGTCATTGTTCATTGTGTAATAATGCATGTCTACATGTGAGAATGTGATATGAAGCTCAATGCCAAAATGGAAAGGGAAGAGTGTGATACAACGCTGTTGAGATGCTTGTCCTGTTTCAACTTGGCTACGGAATATTACCTTGCTCTAAAAGGCCATTTCCTTGCTTTTTGAATCCAAATTGCTTTGTTTCTCACTGAACTGGTCTTTCCTTTGCTTGTTATGCTTAACTCTGAGCTTAGAATGCTAATTATGATATGTAAAAATGCTTGATGACTAATCTGAAATGCCATGATTGGTGAATATGATGAAAAATGAATGATGAATGCATGCTCAGTTTGCTTTGTTCTTTTAGATTGGATGGAACGCCAATACATGAATATTAAGATTATAGGGTATGTTTGACTGTTCTGCTTTTTTTTTTTTTTTGCTTACGATATGCTGAACAATTGTAAAATGAAATAATGCAACGAATGCCTGATTGTGTGCAGTGTAAGATGCTTACTTGTGATGGATGCAATGTTATATATGATGTTTATACATGTCTATTTTAAGCTTGTATGCATGGCTGCTAAATGAGGGTTTGTGTCCTGCTCAAATGAAACTTAGTCGATTTAATTACGATTTGCATGCAATTGAACTGCTGCACAGTGACTGATCTTGATGGAAAAGTTCATTGATACTTTCTTTGCAGGTCAATGAGGCAAAGTCAGTGGTTGTAGAAGAGATAGAGTTGTTAGCCTGGAGAAGAGACTGTTTCAATTTTCTTTCCTTTTTTGGGTTTCGCCTTTTTCTTTGTAAACTGGACAAAAGGAAATGTACATTTTTATTGAATAAAAGGAACTTTGAATTTCACTAGGCAAGCTCCAAAAGAGACAACAAGACATCTAAGTAAGGCCCAAAAAGAAAACCCAAAACAAAGACCCAAAAGTCCAAGGTTCCAAAATGATAACAAAATTACCCAAAAGCAAATGATTGAAAAAAAAAAAAAGAAATGATTTGGCCCAAATTAAGAAATGAGAGTTTTATTATGGGGATGGATGCCAAGGATGTAATGTAAAAATTTACCATTTAAAATGCATGCTAATTTAGAGAAGAGCTTACTAAGTTTATCATCTCACCTAAATGCTAAAATGAAATGACAATTAACCAAAATGCTTCTAATGCAAATAAAGAAAAATTTAATCTAAATGAAAGGATATATAACCAAAAATGAGTGTCTACAGCTGCCCCTCTTTGTGCACTTTCTAACCATCGGGAAGTGTGCAAAGAAGTAGTTTGCATACTTTTTGAGAGTTAGGAAGTGTGCAAAGACGTAGACACCCCCTTTATTACCATGATATCTTAAAAGCTCTTTCGGGGAACCGTCTTCCGATTCTCCCCATATAACATACCTCCAAATGGGTCTAAAATCGCATAGAAAATGTAGCACAAATTTGGTCTTATCAGCAAGCCTAAAGGGCGCACAAGTTGCGCGCCAGCAAGGCCCACCGCGCGCGGGACGAACGAATGGCATTCCTACGCAAGCCTGAGGAAGGCTCTAGAAGGGTTCCGAGGGAAATTGCCATCACCGCCTCACCAGCGCTAGAATGGCCTAGAAGGTTCCAAACCAACTTGAATTATCATGTAAATATTTCGGCTGATGTAAATTGACATTGAGGCCTCTATGATGCTGCCACATGGCCCAATCGTGGCCACACCTTGCTAGGGAGGGTTGCCTATACTTGTAGAGAGCTACAAACTTGCACATTCAGAAGAGTAATATACTCACAATTCCCCCACACTCTTTGCACTCTTTTGTTGTCTTCCCACACAGTAACATAATAACCCTTTGCCAACAAGCCTACTAAACATCAAACCAACCTTTGCTAGCTTAAGCACTAGCAAGTGACGAGTTAAGGCTGAACTTAGGCACCCATAGCTAGATAAAAGCCAAGTCTAAGGCCCCATAGTGCTAACTTAATTAGCGAGCCCGTGACACTATGTTTCCATGAGAACAATTAATATGATGTTGATATGCTTTACACTCTCCACGAACAAAAGAATATTCTATTGTATTTGGTTAGTTTTCTTTTTTCCATGGTTGCCAAATTGGAGTTATAATGAATCCACAACAAAAATCACAAGTTTCTGAATTTTGGAGAAAAGATGAGATTTGTGATATGGAGTAGATGGATGAAAAACTTAATGAATGATGAATAGAATGATAGATTTTACCGATTGAAGATGATAACCTATGCTCTGGTACCAATTGTTACGAATGTAGTTGTTTTAGATTCAAATCTACCCTTGAATTCCTCCAAAGATCTACTTGAAACCTCAACTCCTTGATTTGTCGACTTGATATTCTTCCTAAGATTGGATCTTCGTTCGTTAGACTAGATGATCAATTAGACCTGCAATTGACAACCTAAGATCACAAGAAATACAACTATATAATCTCTATCTAATTGTTTGGTAGGACTCTACAAGATTGAAGAATCCTAAGTATGCTCAAACTAGAACAATGAAGCTAAATTTTCAAAAGAAACTCTCTTTGATTGATAAACTAAACTTGTGTTTACAAGAGGGATATAGTCCCTTTATATAGGCATAGTTTGACGCCATAAACCCTCCATATAGCCGACTTGAACATTAATTGTAGGCTAGGGCGGTTTACAAAGGAAACAACCTAGAAAGAACCTAAAACTATCCATAAATAGACTATGGCGGTTTAAGAGAAAGAATTGGACTTCGTCAAACAAGACCCAATCCAATTGTCTTCTAAACATAAAATAAACTAATCTAAGATAGAATAAAGCCCATGAATGGCCAAATTACACAATAAAACTCAATCATCCATCGATTGCAAGCAAAGTGATGAGCTTGGAATCAATGGGAATATTCTTGCCCAAATCATCACCAAAACTCTTCAAATGAACTTCAATGGTCTTCAAGTCTTCAAGATGAGTTTGAACAAAGCCCATTAATGCATCCTTGAATCTCTTGGCTCTTGCTCTTGTCATTGGACCTAATGGCATCTTCAATGGATCAAATGGCATCTTTGGCATCTCCTTGGTGCTTGAAACATGTTGTGCGATATTTCCTTGTTCTTCATGCTTATCCATGCTTCCTTGCACTCCATGCTCATCCTCTCCATGATCTTCATTGTCATCTTAATGTCCTTGATAAGCCCTTGGCGCATCATTCCCTCCCCGTTGAAAAAGATTTGTCCTCAAATCTGAATCATTATTAAACAAAGACAAATCAAAAACATTAAAGGTAGCACTCACATTACCATACTCACTAGGAAGATCTAGCTTGTAGGCATTGTTGTTGATCCTTTCCAACACTTGGAATGGACCATCTCCACGGGGTAAAAGCTTGGATTTCCTCTTCTCAGAAAATCTCTCTTTCCTTAGATGCAACCAACCCAATCTCTATGCTCAAAGATAACTTCTTTGCGCCCCTTGTTAGTCATCTTCATGTAGTGTTGAGTCTTCTTTTCAATGTTTGCTCTAACCTTCTCATGAAGTTCTCTAACATAATCGGCCTTTCTTTGACCATCTATGTCAACTTGCACACTCAAAGGTAAACTCATCAAATCCAAAGGAGTTAAAGTATTAAAACCATACACAATTTCAAAAGGTGAATAACCAGTAGTACTATGTATGCTTCTATTGTATGCAAATTCAACATGAGGTGAACAATCCTCCCAAGTTCTTAAGTTCTTTTTAATCAAAGCTCTAAGTAAGGTTGACAAAGTCCGATTAACAACTTCAGTTTGACCATCAGTTTGAGGATGACAAGTAGTTGAAAATAATAATTTAGTACCTAACTTAGCCCATAAAGTTCTCCAAAAGTGACTTAAGAACTCAGCATTTCTATCAGAAACAATGGTTCTAGGCATTCCATGCAATCTAACAATTTCCCTAAAGAACAAGTTAGCTACATTAATGGCATCATCAGTTTTTGAACATGCAATAAAGTGTGCCATCTTAGAAAACCTATCACCACAACAAAGATAGAATCCTTACCTCTCCTAGAACGAGGCAAACCTAACACAAAATCCATGCTAATATGTGTCCATGGGTCATGAGGAATAGGCAAAGGAGTATACAATCCATGAGGTTTAGATGTAGATTTAGCTTGTAAACAAACAATACAACTAGAAACATGCTTTCCTACATCATATCGCATCTTAGGCCAAAAGAAGTGTTCATGCAAGATCTCATATGTTCTATCAACTCCAAAGTGACCCATTAATCCCCCCTCATGTGATTCCCTTATAAGCATATGACGCAAAGAATTAGAAGGAACACATAATCTAGATTTTTTAAACAAAAATCCATCATGCTTATAATACTTTCCAAAACCAGAATTTTCACATGCTT
This sequence comes from Corchorus olitorius, assembly GCA_001974825.2. Taxonomy (NCBI): domain Eukaryota; kingdom Viridiplantae; phylum Streptophyta; class Magnoliopsida; order Malvales; family Malvaceae; genus Corchorus; species Corchorus olitorius. The sequence goes on along the minus strand of AWUE01016046.1, from coordinate 8,994 downwards.
TAAAGATATCACTAAAGTAAGCATCATTAGCATACAATTCCTTAATATACTCAAATCCAAGAAACTTAGAATCAAGCATGGAAAGTAACACATACCTCCTTGACAAGGCATCAGCCACAACATTCTCCTTACCTTGCTTATATCGCACCACATAAGGAAAACTCTCAATGAACTCAACCCACTTAGCATGTCGTTTGTTCAACTTTTGTTGGCCCTTCTAGTACTTCAAGCTCTCATGATCAGTGTGAATCACGAACTCTTTAGGCCACAAATAGTGTTCCACGTTTGTAATGCTCTCACAAGAGCATACAAACTCCTTGTCATAGGTTGGATAGTTCAATGCAGCCTTATCAATTTTCTCACGTAAAAATATGCCACGGGCTTCCCTCCTTGCATCAAAACTGCTCCAATTCCTATACCTGATGCATCACATTCAATCTCAAAAAGCATTGTTAAAGTTAGGCAAAACAAGCAAAGGAGCATTATTAAGCTTTTTCTTCAAGATCTCAAATGTTTCTTGTTGTTCTTTTCCCCATTTGAATGGTGCATCTTTCTTCATCACACTTGTTATAGGTGCCGCCAAGGTGCTAAAGTCCTTAACAAACCTCCTATAGAATCCAGTCAAGCCATGGAATGATCTCACTTGACCAACATTGGTTGGAGTTGGCCAATCTTTGATGGCTTTGATCTTCTCTTCATCAAGATACCTTGCGCCGAAACCACAAAACCAAGAAAAACAAGCTTGTTTGTGCAAAAGGTGCACTTCTTAAGGTTAGCATACAACTTCTCAATCCTAAGTACATCTAAAACACATCTCAAATGTTCAACATGTTCTTTTAGGCTACGGCTATACACAAGTATATCATCAAAATTAAATAACAACAAACTTGCCAATAAAAACTCTTAAAACATGGTTCATTAGCCTCATAAAAGTACCAGGTGCATTAGTCAATCCAAAAGGCATAACTAACCATTCATACAATCCTAACTAGTTTTAAAGGCAGTTTTCCATTCATCACCCTCTTTCATGCGAATTTGATGATACCCACTATTAAGATCAATCTTAGAAAATAAGCAAGCACCATTCAATTCATCTAATATATCATCTAATCTAGGAATAGGGTGACGATACTTAATTATCAAAGAGTTTGAGTTCAGAGGTTTTATCAAAAAATGAGCATAATTATGTAAGAACATCATACCTCAAAGAGCCATTAATGCAGTGACCTTTAACACTTTTAATGCTCCTAAGAACTAGTTTGAAATTATGAGAATCGATTGAAGATCCTTGCTAGAAGTTACCGGGACGATCAAGCGAGGAATTCTTTAAATCAAAAGATACCAATCTTCCTTGGTACTTGAAAGATGACAAAAACATCCCTGGAAACGTAGAGATTTCAACTTTAGGTAGTCAAACACAACAAATGTAAGGAGCCCCTAGCAGAGTATACTTCCCAAAGTTTGTAATTCATTGCATTTTGCAATCGTCTAGTTTCGAAGGCAGGGGAGATTCGACTCCAATGCAAATATTGCTCGAGTATGAGGATTTGTTACTGATATGAGCAACAAAGATATCATAAATGACCAATAAGATTGGAGATACAATACCAATGACCAAGAGAATAGTGCAGGGGACGGTTGTTCACCAAGAGAGAAATCAAGTTGGAATGCCTTCTTATCAAGAGTGGAAATGGCCAGGAGGACTTCACCATTTCTAAACTCAAATCTGAAACCTAACTGATGTCCTGTAGTGGCTTCAAGGAACCTCACTATATCAGTAAAAGCACCTGGCATGGTATGCCTTTGTTTTCAATCTATCTTGCATGTTTTTAGTTTTTTAATTTTGCACCTATCAATCCCAATTAATGGACTTTATCTGTCCATCTATATCTTACTATATACTACAAATTTATACTTATTTGATTTTCAGATATTAACTTCATATACACAGTCCCCAAGGCGACACCCCAGTGGTTAAAGCTTGGGACTTCTTGTGGAAGGTATCGGGTTCGAATCCTGAGATGAACAGGGTGGGATTCACGAGTAGCAACAAAAAAGAATCATATACACATCATAATCATTTTTTAAAAGTAGTAATATATACATCATAATATATATATATATATATGGTAATAGGAATACTAAAATGCTATTGGTGAGTAAGCATAAATTAATATTTATAAACACAATTGTAGTTTTGTCTATTCGTGGAGCACTTCAATAATTCAAAATGTCTACAAATGAAAGATAGCAAGTAGAAGTAGTCCACCCAAACCTTATATAATCCCCCATATTAGAAAATGAACAAACTTCAAAAGCCTCTGCAAAGCTCACTTGATATCATTAACAATTGCCACTGATGTTAACATTTGAAATCAGAAACAGAATAAATATGCCCTTTGTATTTTTTTTTCGCTACATAAGAATTGATCAAAACTAAATTAGAGTCGCTGAACACCGTTCCGAGTCTGTCCTCCACTAACAAAAGAGAGTAACTGGTTTGGAGGTTCCTCGAACCAAGTTATCCCCAATGAAGCAGTATGAGTTAAAGAAGCCATCAAATCTGCACACCGATTACCCTCACGGCATATATGTTGAATTTCTACAATCTAATCTCCCTTCATCAACTCAAGACAGTCACGAACAAGTGTATAGCAAGGGTGAACCGAGTCCACTTTGATTTTTCAAGAAAAATATCACCACCGATGCATCCAACTACATGATTAACCTAGGAATTCTCTTTTCTTTGGCCAAGACAAGACCATGCCGCACTCCCCACAGCTCTGCACACAAGCTATTAGTTTTGCCAATATTGATCATGTAACCATAAACCCAAGCACCATGCGTATCACAGAGTAAACCCCCCGGTTTTGCATGACCATCCTCAAATCTCACCAGACCATCAGAATTCAATAACCACACCCAGAAAGAAGGATCAAATTGGTTTTGTTGACTTTTTAAGTTCAGGTTTAAATGGGAAAACCATGTGCCAAATTTTAATACTGGCCCATAATGATTTACTCCCATGTCTGAGCCTGCTTGTAGCAATCCCTTCAAAACAGGCCCATAAATCGAGTAGACCAGGCTTATCAAATATGAAACGCCATTTTCACTTTGCCTCCAATCAGAATTCCCTTCTTTTAACGCCTGATATATAACTCTCGCCGACTAGTTGATTTTTGTTTTAATCATCTTAGATTCAGATTTTGTAGTTAGGGAAACTGGCAAAGAGAAATCAGAAGAAATGGGGAGTGGGTATTGGCATGATGATTTGCTGAAACAAATTCTGGTGAGGTTGCCTGTCAAGTCCATGTTTCGCTTCAAATGCGTCGCCAAATCCTGGCCCTCTCTGCTTCAGAATCCCAGGTTTGTTTCTCAACATCTTATCATTAGCAAAGCGAAGAAGAACAAACAGCTTTTTGTTTATTGTGATAATCATGATGATGGCTCTGAAGACAGGGTCTTGCGATTGTTCTTTGAACCAACACATGTCTCTTCCCAAGATTTGTTACCCCAAAAGCCCCAACATCTCCGTATTTATAGATCTCGGTTTACTGTCAGTGATGGATTAGTTTGTGTGTATGATCTTTTCACTACTCGTATGACTTTATGGAATCCTGCCACAAGAGAATTTCGAATTCTCCCTGGCTATATTTCAAGAAATATTAGGAGAACAGAAATTGTGAGAAATGGAATTTTGCCTGTTCTTGGGTCTGGATGGGATTCTTCATCAAATGATTACAAAGTGATTTGTATGTGGGTTGATTTGCCTAGCGGAAATCAGTATGCAACTTACAGGGTGAGTTGTAATTCTTGGAAGGCGTTAAAAGAGGAAGATGTTGAGTGTCTTAAAGACCTATTCATCTATAGACATGGCACCTGTGTGAAGAGTGTTTATTATTGGGAAGCAATAGACCAAAATACATCTGCTGAATCCCTCCTTGCATTTCACTTTGGTGATGAAGTTTTTCAATTCATAGATTTGCCAGAGGATCAAAGCTCAAGTCGAAAGGTGTTTTCGCTACCTCATGAATGCCGTGTCTCCTTGTGGACTTACCATTATGATGATGATAGTAGCATTCTAACCGATAATGTGGTTTGGGTGTTGAACAATGATGGGCGAAGCTGGAGCAAACTATTAAAGATTGAAACTCTTTCTGAAGTTGGATTGCATGGGATTTCCAGAGTTGGATTGTATGGGTTCTGGAATGGTCTTAATAAGGTACTCGTAAAATCTTCTCTTGGACAATTTTTGCTTTATGACCTCGACACTAAAGAAAATAGAGATCTTGAAATTTATTGTATGGGAAATCGTGGTGTTCTCGAGGCTTACACTTATGAGGAAAGCTTGGTCCCTGTCTAGCTTTAGTTTGAAGGTGGAGAAATGAATTTAAAATTCTGTGTGTTTACATACAGCGTAGGCATATTTGCCATCTTCAATTGTGAATATACTGAGCAGAGATGGGCTGCCTCTGCCTGCTCTCCCTAGTTAGTATGTATAGTATAGATGTTTAATTTTCTAATTTGAGTTTTAATGCATGTGGTGAGTACACACTCTTGTGAAAGAATTCAAACCCCTTCTTTGGAAGTGCATCTCTCTAGTAAGTTTACTTCTTAGATCATGTCGTTATTTTGATCCCGATCCATGTAATTTGCTAGTCTGCTGCCTGCCTGGATCCCCATTTTCTTGATACAAATACAGATATCAGCTTCCATGATAAATAACAATTTTAATTGCTCACCCTGACTAATTCATAATACCATTGAACCTAAACTATCTTATTTATTACATTCATTAAGTTGGTTCTATTCAGAATATTCGATTATTCTAATATTACATATTGGTTGTGAAGATCATGACCATGATTTCGATCGACTCCGAAATCAATATTACGTTCCTCCCGTTGTAAGCAATTTTTATTTTTATTTTTAATGGCCTATTGAAATGAGCTTGGGCTTGGATCTTTTTAAGAAGAGTGAACTTGAATTTCTGTCTAATACCATTTTCATATCTCAAATCCATCGATTAAGTAAAACTTTAAGCTCTCCGAAACAGCATGTTTACTTGGCGAGACTTGCCCAGCAAGCTGAAAGATATGAGGAGATGGTTGAAGCCATGAAGAGGGTTGCTAATTAAGTTGGATGTTGAACTGACTGTGGAGGAGAGCAATCTTGCGTCTATGGGATATAAGAAGTGTGATTGGAGGCAAGAAGGGCGTCGTGGCGGATATTGTCTTCAATTGAACAGGAGGAGGCCAAGAATATTGAACAAAAAAGATGTGACAAGGTTAAAGGAGTACAGGCACAGGGTTGAAGATGAGCTCGCAATAATATCCTTTCTATCATCGATGAATATTATCGTTATTTGGCTGACTGAATTTAAAGCAGCAGATGATCGTAAAGAAGCCGCTGATGAGTCACTTAAGGCTTATGAGGCTGCCAACTCACCCTATTAGACTTGGTCTGGAGAGTGGAGAGCAGTCCAAAGGAGATGAACCTCACAGGCAGGCACAGAGTTGATTGGACATAAAGGCATTCTTTTAAGACTGGGCTTGCTGCCTAGACTAGAGTGACCTGCTTTCAACTCCTACTACTTGTATCAGTTTCAATTTGTTCATCAGATGTTTTCAGACATTTACTCAGTTTCCTTTTTCAACAAATCCATGAATATATATAATAAATATACTAAATAGTATTTGAAAAACCCAGGGAATTTACTAAAGGCTCCTTTTGAGGATCGATGAGGAGGCTTCATTTGATTTTTTTTTTCCTTTTCTGTCTTTTCTCACTTGCCAAATTACTAAGAAGACCCTAGATTACTTTCTAGCCAGTTCTTGCCCTTAAGTCCTTTTTGTAATTATTCTTTCCTTTCACATAAATGTTATAATAAATCATATTCCCCTTAATTATCTAAAATTATAACCTCTCTTCAGGTCTTTCATGTCCATATGAAAAAGAGAGTAAACTTAATTTTTGTTTAAGTGCTACACACTTTAGAGGAGGAAATAAAATTGAAACTATTTTACATGTTCATGTACAAATTAATATTTTTAATTTATTACTAAATATGCTCAATAGTATAGTCTTTTAAAGATACAACACATTTAAAACCATAGTAATTTCGTACGTATTAAACAATTTAATTCGAATAGAAAAATGTTCAAAGAAGTAGATTGCTAAACGCCCGACGCGCCAACGTGGGCCGATCCACTTGTATCAAAGTAATTATAAAACTCAATTTCATGAGATGTAATTATACCACATACTAGATTCCTAACCCCCAAAATTAAGATAGCATTGATACATTAGTTTGGGAATTTATGTGCCCCATTTGTTCATCACAAAAATCTGGCAGATACATATATCTTTCTATTTGTCCCTTTCTTACCTTCTGCTAATTGAACATCCTTGTCTATGTTGCTGCATCATCAAGGATATATAACAATTGCAAAACACCAACTTAAAAGTACTAATTGCTGATATGCTTCAAATAAATGAATCAAGCAGGCCTTTTGCTTCGTTCAAATACAATATAGAAATTTGGTAATACCAAATGAAAACTTGCAGCTTTGTAAGATTAACTATAAATTTTAAAACAAATTATTTCAGCTACATTCCACTCTGATAAAGTATCTAAGATGTCCTTATTAACTTAAATAAATGCATTCTTGAACATCAACACATATCTTTTGACCAAAAAAAAACATCAACACATATCACATGTTAACTGGATCCGGTTAATAATACCAAAACCATCTCAGATTCTGGGTTCATCGTACTAACCACCCACAAAACAGCCAAATCAAGCAGTATTGAAAGATATATACAGGTAGAAGCTGCAAAAGGGAAATGGGCACAAAAATACAGAGTAGAATATTCTGAAAAATGATTAGTGGTGAAAGTATTGAAGATGGGAATTTAAATTAAACTGAAAATAGAAATGAACACTATGATTACAGTAGTAGAATTGATTATAAAGAAACCTAATATCTTTACAAAGTAGTGAGATCTTTGATACACAAACTTCTTCAAAGAATTCAGCACATGATTAATCTGTTCCACTAAATAATAACATATTAACAAATAGTGTTGCAGGGCCTGCATCTGCAGAAAAGCCCCAACCTAGCATTTCCTATAGGAGTTCTATTGCCTTTGAGCTATAGCTCTTTCGGAGAAACCCTCGGATCATCATGTTACAACAACAGCTATCAGGCAAACAATCATTATCTTCCATGATCCTAAATTACTTGTATGCTTCATCTGACAACCCCTCCTTGCATAATCTATAATCTATTTATCATTATAGTATGTGTAAATAGTAGGGTTTAAACCTTTAATAGAAAGTCAGTGAAATAATTCCACTGCAACTTTAGTAAACCCATCTTTGCACATGCCATCAATTAGAATACTAACTCTTCTGCATTGCTTGAATCCATTTGATTGTCTCTTTTGTTTTACCATGTTTGCGTAAACCATCCAGCACAAGTGAACATTTCTGATCCAAAAATAAAACTATCAAAACATCTTCAGGATCAATTTCTATGGAATTAATGAATGGATATTCTTGAAGTTCAACACCTTCAAGCTCTTTCAATTTACTTTGAGCTATGTAATATGTAAATAAAGCACATTTGATATGAAAGACCAGTCCACATATCTGCTTGAAAAGCTCTTCTGCAGTGGAAAGTCTCCCTTGTTGCCTCAATGCCTTGTATAAGAGTGTTATATGTGACTCTATTGGTTAGTCCGTTTTGAGATATTTCATGAAGAATTTGATGGCTTGATGCAAATACCCATTGATCACAAACAGGTGTACAACCCTTTTTAATCATCAACCCAAATACTTTTCTAGTTTTGTTCATCTTGTTTGCAATCAAAACCAATAGAATCTTGATAAGCAAAGAGGAGGCCTGATAAACTTAACTTTTAGCACAAAGACCATTAATCAAAGTCAACAAAGTTTCAACAAGATTAGCTTGAGCATTTTCCCCAAAACAGAGCAACCACAATCGACTTGGTCTAAATGGCAAAAACAATTAATTGCATGCTCAAAGTAAAACCATCAGGCCCTATTCCTAACCATTCAATCCAATTACACAGAGAAACAGCGGTGGATTATTGCTTCAATCCGACAATACATGCTACTGATTTAGTAGCATCCACAAGGGAAGGCCCTGGGTAACTCTCAATCATCAGATTAAAGAAAGTAACAGCATCATCCACGTTATCAAAACAATCATAATTTCTTCCATATCCCCTAACAACATTTTTGCTTAGAGTAGCACAAGAATTAAAACAAGACTGTAATTGGCAAGATGAGAGAGCCATTCCGCTATCAATCATCGAACGGCGAAAGAAGAACAGGAAAGCAAGAGGATTACCAGAACTGAGCTTACCCATATCTGAGAAAAAGAGGAGATGAAGCTGCCCTTGGAACCAAGCAAAAGTGTTTCACGAGCTCCCAAGGAAAAACCTTTGGTTGTCGGCCTTCAGCTATAGGTTCTCTCGTCTTTTGTCTTCCCTTCTAACCCTAAATTCAGCGTTATCTTCGCAGCATCATTTCATTACCAAACCAAGGCCCATATATGACGGGCCACGGCTGTCTTGTTGGCTTTTTCTTTTTCTCCTTTGTTTTTACTTTTTCAATATTTTATTCTTTTTTTTTTTTTCGAAAAATAGATAACTTTCATTCATATAACTGATTTTACAATAATTTTAGGAATATCATCCCTCATTACATCAAATCTCAGTAAAACCTTATAATCGATTACTTTTTGCACCTGAAGAACTGGATCTTCCTTGGAAATCCAAAACGCCTGTCGTGAATCATGTTGATGTCTCGCTATCACGCCCATCACCCCCTCGTTGTCGCTTGTTCTTCCAAACAAAAAGTTTTGATCAACGATGATCAAGTGATTGATCCATCGGACAGATCTCTTCCTTGGCACCCAAAAGAAAGGGAATACAACGATTTTACCACAGATCTGAATAAAT
>AWUE01016045.1:0-43446 GCA_001974825.2 Corchorus olitorius | reverse complement strand
AAATGACTTTTTGGCTTCAATAATGATGAACAATGAATAATCTCTCACTTGGATCACTTCCAAAGGCTTTAATGATGTGTATATATACCCTCTCACAAGTTTCTAGCCGTTGGAGCTCTTTTCTAGCCGTTATAGCATTTTTTTTTCACTTTTTCAAACTAGTTGTTTTTCGTCCTGTATTGAAACTGACACTGTCAGGAAAGTATTAATCGATGAATACTTCAGTTTTAACTCCAACATTCATCGATTAAAACTCCAAGCCTTCACCAAGTCTTCACTTAGAAAAGTGGCAGTGTTGACAGCATGTACGGATGCAGTATTAATCGATGAAAACTCAAGTTTCATGTTTCAACATTAATCGATTAAAACTTCATTTTATTCCAATCTTTTAATACTTAATTTCCTTGAGAATTTCTTCAAGAATTCCTTTCTAAGCGCTTCCTCAAAGATTATTTGTGCTCCAATTTGAGATAAAGAGATATTCTTTGAAGCCTACACACTTAATTAGACTTAATTAAATATCAAGGAGGAATGTTTTGTGATCATCAAAAATTACATGGAGTCAACATCCTAGACCATAAGAGTCCCTCTGATAACTAGATTACTTTTGACTATGGTAAGATGAAAAAGAATGTGATTATGAGCATGAAATTAAATATCTGTCGATATATCCGATATCTGTACCCTCGATATGTTCGTGCATCCGTCGATATTTATCATTTTATCCAAATATCCGTAAATATCCATAAATATCCGTAAATTCAAATTAAATTAAATAATTTTTTTATATTCACATATAATATTAAAATTATAAGCGACATTTTGATGAAAATTTTCATGTTTTCATAAATATTAGTTATCAAAGTTTTTTTTCCCACTAAATTGTTGTAATATTAATACCAATAATTGATTAATTAAGGGGTCGTTTGGCATTGTTTCCGTTATTCTATTTTTTGTTTTTGTTTTATTTTTGCTTTGTTTTTGTTGTGCTGTCAATTTTTTGAAAATAGAAACATGTTTGGATATACAATTTTGTTGTGCATTTTAAAAAACTGGAAACATGAAACATGTTTGGTTGGTAAAATGTTGTTGCAGACTTTTTTATCATCCTTTATCAAAATTTATATTTAAATAGTTTTTATCAAATTAAATTTATATTTTAATAGTATTTATTAAATTAAAAGCTTTATATTAACGCACCTAATTTTATATAAGTAAAAACTAAAAAGTAAAAATTTACATGAAGTTCATAGTCTATAAGCTCATTCTCATTAATGGAATTTCTATTTTAATTGTTAATCTTTACAACAGAAGAGCCCAGCTCTTTTGACAAGAGTTCCATAGTTTTCCAGGCTCTCAAAGCTTAGTCTTAACAACCTTAAATTTTGTCTAGTAATTGTAATGATTTATCGACAAAAAAATAATCACATACTTTGCCAATTGTTTATCCAGCAATTCTTCTTTCCAATTAGAAACAATGACCCTTTAACATCTTGCTGCACCAAAAGCCCTTCAACATACAATCTCCAAGCATCTTTCTGGCCATTTTTTCCTCCATACTCATTTATCATAAAAGACTCGAAAGGATACTTTGACTTGCAAATTGAAGACGCTACTCAAAGAGATTCAAGGATCCCTGGTGAAGGACAGTTCCATTTGATAATAGCAAAATTTGGTCAAACAGCTCGAGAATCCGGGAACCAGGTTTATATATAAATGGTCAAAACAATTGTCTTGCCTTGTTTCAAGGGCATGGATTTCAACAACAATACTACATCAAGGGTTGATGCCGAATCCAACCATGACGCTGGTTCATCAATGAGAAGAACAGCAGGGTCATGAACTAGATCAACCTAATGGAGACTCAACATTTCCCACCGCATGAAATGCCACGGTTGCCAGCGTTTTCATCTTATCATTCTGAATGAGCATTATTTGCACTAGAAATTCTATGGAAAATCAAATCCCATTTGCATTCACAGGAACCAGAAGCTATAAAAAATGTGGGCAATAATTATATGCTTCTGTCACATTCTTACAAGACCTGTTATAAAGCAAAATTTCAAACAACTCAACATATTGCTAAGGAAAAAAGGTCAACAAGAACATAATCTTATTGTAAAGCTAAGTGAGATTTCCTTTACTTTTTAATGAGGTTTAGTCAAAAGCTAAATCCAAGGTTGCTTTTATGCCTCTGAATCACTGATGGCGACTTGGCCATTTTGTTTTAAATTCTAAACAGAAATGCATTTGTCTAAACTTAAGTTTAAACCCATTTTTACTCTCCAATTGCAGATATGAACAACCCAATCAAACGTCCTATTTTGTCCTTCTATAGAAACATGCAGACTATCAGTTGTGAGGTCGTCGATGTAAGCTCTGATGCACCCACTCCCCAGACTAAATACAAAGTTACTTTTTAATGAGGATTCTTATAAGATAATAGCAGAGCATACCAAAATATATAGGAACATAAAATTGAAAGGCAAAAATTATCTTTCCAACTTTGAATCATCATAGGCTCTAAATCTTTTATTAAAAATCCCTAAACCCATATCTAACAAGGCAAGATTCCAAGCTTGAAAATAAATAGCCAAATCAACAAACATGAAACTGATTTGATAAAATTGAACATACCTATTTGGAGGGAATCAAAACCCAGAGACAGGGTAGAAGAAACAATTGAATGAAGACAGCTTGAACTAGAAGAACAGAGGAAATAGGTATGAGAATTCCAAAGAAAGAAAAGGGGGAAATAAAGGATAAGCTGAGGACAGATAAAATATGGGAACAGAAGAGGAGAAAATCGAAAAGAACCCTAATGGGGAAAGATGAGAAAAGAGGGGAAATAAGGGATCTGAGTCAGGCGAGATCTGGTTAAAGAAGATGAAGAAAGCAGAAAGAAAGAACCCTAGGTAGCAGAGGAGAGTGAGCCGCGACTTTTATAGAGAAAACATAAAAAAAGAAAATTTACATGCGTTACCTGGGAATCGAAGTGAGGATCTCATTAAAGTGGTACTGTTCATTCCCGTGTTTTATGTTTCCAAAATATTTCCAAAAAAACCTGAAAGCACACTTTTCTTGTTTCCGCTTTTTTTTTTAAACAATTGATTTGTTGCCAAAATTTTTAGAAACAAAAACACACATCCAAACATGTTTTCATGTGTTTTGTTACCAAAAATTGAAAATGGAAACAAAAAAACAAAAATGGCAACAATGCCAAAACAAGCTCTAAGTGATTCGACCTTTTTTTCTCATTAAAATAAGTCTTGAGCTCTTAAGCCTAAACAATTGACAACGCTCACATCAGCTTAGTCCGTCTGAAAGTTGACGCTGTCTGTGCTACGTCAGTGAATTTTATGGTGCAATAGATGACAATTAACATGAGACACTTAATTGCTCTGGATCCTTCAGTATAATGACTAAATTGCTTAAATTCTGACTTGCAGAACTAAATTGCACAAAGATTTTGAGTACAGGGACCAATTGGGTACTTTAACCGGAAGCTATGATAGTGGTAATTAACAACAGTAATGATTTTGAGTCTCAAAAAAATTCAATGTTATATATTAAATTCTCAATTATTATTGGTTTTCTAAGTTGGTTGGGGGGTGGGGGGATTTTTTGGAATTCTTAAAAAAAAGCTCTTTTTTTTTTTGGAACAATGCTCCCTATTATATAATTTTGGAGGGATGCCAAAAATTATAGGATGAAAAGGATGACCAATTTCTTTAATACGGGTTCCAGATCCTCACATGAACATAAAAATTATATTTTGGCCCTTTTATAATTTTTTTTCTATTTTGACCCCTCTGTATTTACATCATTTAAGTTTTCTTAATTTTTATTCAATTTATTTAGAATTAATTATTCATTATAAATTTTTTTACTAGTTTAATTCTTAATATTGTTACCCGTGGAGTTGGTTAATATTCACTCATGACTTCAAATTATTTTATTTACAATATATATTATGCTATTTATCTTTTACCATTTGCTCATATATAAATATATGTACTTAAATGCTTGCTTATTGAAATATAATGTGTATATACACCCACACACAATTAAACACTGGTTGCTTATTGAAATATTATTATATGTTCTTCAGTGTATATTACTCATTTAAATAGTTACAGAGTATGAGTTATATAGGTTACATATAGAGATAGAGTTACAATAGATTTTGAATTTCAAATACAAGAGAAATTCGGCTAGTAGTTAAGTGGTTATGGATAAGATTTTATCTACAGCATTTGAATTCGTAACAGTGTCGTCATGAAATATTAATGTACTTAAATCATACTCATTTTTTGAATCTAATGAAGTGATTTATTTGGTGACCCTCATTTTTACAAGAAGAAAGATTGATTTGAATGAAATATTATATTTGATGTATACATATTATAAATACTTTTCACAATCAAATATATTAAAAAAATTAAAAGTAATGTCTACATTTATTTTATTTATTATATCTTGACACTAAAATATGTGGAAATATGTAAATAAACATATTGATTGAGTAGTTTAGAAACTTGAAAAGAAATAAGTGTACTTATTTCCTAAGGAAACCGACAAAAATTAATACATGTATAGTAAGTTTTTCTTTTGTTTTTCCTTACCCGGCCTTTTATCTCTTCTCCATTTACTCTCTTGGTCCTATACAGCTGTTTGGGATTGTTAAGCAACGCTACGTATGTCTGTTTCTTTTGGTTGAAGAAAGGCTTAATATCAATTTATCTACCTCAACTATATCAAACAGGACAATGTTCCCCCTAAACAATTTTTTGACCAATGTCTTCTATTCTTTTAATTCAGCCCAATTTACCCTCTATTGTCACTGCCCTTAATCACGTGAGTAAATGGATATTAAGCCGTAGAAAAAAGGCTTGTGAGTAGAAACTGATAGAGGTGAAGATGGAGCACTTATAAGAGGGAGAAAATTGGAAAAAAAAATCTAAAAACATATTCTACAAATTACTAGATGAGAGTAGCCATCATGTCATTTATGAGACCAATAATATATGGTGATAATTTAAAAATTATCTAAAAACTTATCCCAATAATATCTTGATTTTAGAAACTTATCATTTATGTATTGTTTATTTTGAAAGAGGCTAAACCTTGAAAAAAAAATTGCATTAGGAGTTAATTTGATGTTGTACAATTTTAATAATTAATCCCATAGCTAATGTGATAAGATGTCCTACCCAATCATTTCTCAAGATATTCTATTGTTTTTGGCCATGTCATCAGCTTCACGTCATCATATGCAACGTCGGCTAATACAACAACGAAAATTTGACTATTTTGGCTTCCATGTGTATAGAAAAATAATATGATGGTTATACAGGGTGTATAAGACAATGAAACTTTGACTATTTTGGCCTCCATGTGTATAGAATATCATATATATATATATATATATATATATATATATATATATAATGATAACAATGTACACTACGAATATGGTAACTCATTAAATATTGAGGGCTTCAAATCTCGACAAGTGTCATATTTCTATTGATACATGTAATAATTAAATAATTTCTTTTCTTTTACAAATTTGTAAGAGTTTTTTTTTTGGCAATAAATTTGTAAGAGTTTAATAGTATAAAATTAAATTAATTCTAAGCATTAACAATTGATTTGATTTACGTAATTGTTACCAATTGTTATATAAGGTTTAATAATTCATGAAAAAATAATTGATGGTTTTGAAAAAATATACATATGGTTTTGACAAAATAATCTTTTTTATACCATATATCAAATCTTTTTTTATACCATATATCAATTTCAATTAATTTAGCAACAAGTTACCATATATATTATATTAATTATGTTTTTTTTTACCTCCTAAGTTAGTAACGTTACCACCATGTTTTAATAGTTTTGATTGTATCCAAATTGTCAATATTGATTAACAATCAATATTAATTTCTAATTTTCTATATTAATTAATTTATATTATAATTTCTATTTGTAGATGTCTTAATTATATTACGCGGTATAAAATTTGAAACCCAAATCTTTTATTACCCTAAATTATTATGCTACCCAAAATAAACCCCTAAACTCTCTTATAAAACCCAAAAATAAAATTAAGCACATATCTTCTGATTTGATTTGATTTAAATATTGTAAATCAAAATCAATTAGTAGCATAAATGATATAATCACAAAAATTTCCTTTTATATACCTATACATTAATTGCATAAATTTTCAAAGGAAATGTTCTCCTATATAAACACACACGCATCAACTTTTTATATGTTGAGATTCGGTTTTTTTTTTTTTAATGTTGTTCTATCTTTTATTATCATTCTTTTTTTATTGATGTTATTTGTATGTTTAACTATATAATTTTGTATAGTAGTTGAGCCTATTATTCTTCATCCACTATCCATTGTTTTGTAAGCATGAAAGACAATGCAAGAATATGCAACACCTCAATCAAAGAGGTTAGATGAGAGGTTAGATGACTGGGACAAGAATTGTAAGCTTGATATTTTTTTAACTTTTCCACATATTACTATAGAAGTATTCTTATTATAGAAGTATTCTTATGTTCTTCTTCATCTTTTTTCATTTCTCATTTTGCCTATATGCTCAACTTTTATTGGCTAAATATATTGGGCTCTCTCTCCCTTTTGAAATGTAGATTTCATTTTGCTTAATTTCTTTTTCTTTTTTTTTCATAATTCTTTATAAATTGAAGTTTATCAAATTTGAGATTTCCCAATTAACTCAAGCAAAATGAGGTGTTTCGTCTATGGATATCTCAGAATATTCACATGCCAATACAATTTTTTTTAACGTACATGGCAGTACAGTTAAACCATGTATAATTTTGTAATATCTTTTTTATTATTATTTACTTATGATTTAAAATGCACATACATTTCTTTTTTCATCAAAAAATATATATGTTTACTTATTATTTTTTATATTTAAATAGTATTGTGTCTATTTTTACGGATTATATTATATATGCACACAATTTACTTATGGTTGACTTAATTGTAACTACTATGTGCATAATCGTAATTAACATGATTATTATGCAATTTTTTTGGCTCATGATTATGCAATTTTTGGCTGTAGGGGTTGCTGAAATGGAGAACCAGTTGTTTTTCAAGGTGTTTAGGCGTGATTTCATCAAAAAAGAAAAAAGAATTGTGGAGAAAAAAAACTTGGAAGCATGTTGAAAAAATTGTGGAGAACAAAAAACTTGGAAGCATGTCTCATTCAATTTCCCCCAATTCTGGCAAAAAAAAACCCATGATTATGCAATTTTATTTATTTCTTCTTTTTTTTTTGAACATATATTATCCCTTTCCTAATTTCTATAACGGTAATGTATAATTTTTTGTCTTTTTTATGCCAAAATGTATAATTTTTTTAAAGGTACCTACATATAGCGTAGGCCAATTGAAAATAATAATTCTTAACAAGTTCAATTTGAAAATTTTGATTTTGAATTATATAATTGACCAAATCATTATTCTCACTATTATTTATCAAATTTGGCTTAATCATGATTTAGCCGATAGTTTTTCCTTATTTTGATTGAATAATTATTTAAACATAATTAATTTTAAAGTTACTATATAAATAATGTTGACTTTGCTTCCACCAACTTAGTTACCATAAGTTCATTGTTATGATTAAAATCAAACTATGATACAATATTCTAATTCACCTAAACTTTTGTTAAATTGCTAATTTCATATACTTACCAATTAATCTAAAAAAATGTATACTTACCATTTTAGTAATTTGATAGTATATTTAGTAATTCTAAAATTAGGAACCTAATTATATCAATCAAAGATTTTGAATTATCATTAATATTTTTTCCAACTTCACCAACATAGTCTTGAGGAATTATTCTTAGTAGACTAATTAATTAATGATCTTGGTAAAGTGTTACCATTTTTTCCTAACTAATCATATAATTTTAGTAACCTTTCATAGATGAAATGTTACTAAAATTTCCAAGAATGCAAGGTTATTGAAATTTTAAAAAAGTAAGAAGTTACTAAACATAAGTAACTTTATTAGCATGTTATTATTATTATTTTTATCAACTTGGATGAGTTGTTGTATTTTTAGTGGAAATGAAATTTGAAATCCTTCAATATTTTCCTCAGATCAATAGCTTTGCGTAAACATTAATTACTATTGAGATTATTCAAAGTGAAAGACATAATTGATAGCATTCCAATTGATGAAATTAGTAATTAATATTTTTTAAACAAATCGTTACATATTTTAAAAGAGTTCTAAGAAATTTTTGTATCATATATGTACCTTTTTTTTTGGTTAAATCTATTATATATGAAAAATTATACAATACACTTTTAATAGAGTTTTAGACATGGGGTTAAAAGGTTAACATGTGTTCCCTTAGGGAATAGTTTTAAACATTAGGGTTTATTGTTTAGGGTTGAGCTACAAAATAACATGTTTGTTTGAATATCACAACAACTAAATTAACAAAAAACTAAATGAATCTTTAATAAGATTTGAAATGCTTTATAAGCTCACTAATTAAAGAACTAAATAAGGATATATTTATAAAAATACTTATTAATGTGATATCTTTAAGAGCTTATAAGGTTAATGAAAAGTTTAATAATAAGTTACTAAAATAGTTAATATAATTACTAAAATAAAGCTTCATAAGCTTATGCAAGAAACTTAATGAGAACATTAAACTTGGTTAATAAGAATTCTATAAAATATATATAATGTTATTAAAACCTTTATTAGGGTTTCTGAAAACCATAATTAAGTTATTAAAAATCTTATAATTTTTTATATTATAATATCATATAAAGAAAAGCTTAATAATGTCACTAAAATTAATATAAAATCATAAAAAACTTAAATAAGCTTACTAAAAAGTTTAATAATGCTACTATAAAGCATATATCAAGATTATTCGAAAGATTAATGAGACCACTAAAACTAATCCATTCAAGATTTAACTCAATAAATTAATAATTCTACAAGAAAAATTATACAATACAATTTCAGTAGAGTTTAGCATAATGCACGTGCGAGGTTTAAGGGTCGACATGTGTCCCATAGGGAAATATGCATTAATATTAAATATATTTATTTAATTATGAAATGGGGTATGTGTCAACTTCTTAACCCGCTTATGGAGTCCAAAATTTAGACAGTGTATTGTATAATAATCCTATAAGAAAAATTATACAATATACCGTCAGTGTAGTTTAGCAGACTGCACGTGTGGGGTTTAAGGGTTGACATGTGTCCCCTTAGGGAATATGTATTAATATTAAATATTTAATTAATTATGAAATGGGGTATGTGTCAACCTCTTAACCCACTTATGGAGTCTAAAATTTACACTAACAGTGAATTGTATAATAATCCTATAAGAAAAAGTATACAATACACCGTCAGTGGAGTTTAGCAGACTGCACGTGCAGGGTTTAAGGGTTGACATGTGTCCCCTTAGAGAATATGTATTAATATTAAATATATTTTCTTAATTATAAAATGGGGTATATGTCAACTTCTTAACCCGCTTATGGAGTCCAAAATTTACACTGACAGTGTATTGTATAATAATCATATAAGAAGAATTATACAATAAACCGTCACTGGAGTTTAGCAGACTGCATGTGCGGGGTTTAAGGGTCGACATGTGTCCCCTAAGGAAATATGTATTAATATTAAATATATTTGATTAATTATGAAATGGGGTATGTGTCAACTTCTTAACTCGCTTATAGAGTCCAAAATTTACACTGACAATGTATTGTATAATAATCCAAAAAAAAATATTATACAATACACCGCTAGTGGAGTTTAGCAGACTGCATGTGCGAGGTTTAAGGGTTGACATGTTTCCCCTTAGGGAATAGTTTTGAATATTAGAGTTTAGGGTTGAGTTACAAATTAACATGTATATTGTTTGAACATCACAACAATTAAATTAGCAAAAGAACTAAATGAACCATTAATAAGATTACCGAAATACTTAATAAGCTTACTAATTAAAGAACTAAACAATGTCACCTATAAAAATACTTAATGTGATTTCTCAAGAGCTTATAAAAGGTTAATGAAAATTTAATAACTTACTAAAATAGTTAATACAATTACTAAATTGCTTAACAAAGCTAGATAAGGTTACTGAAACACTAAAAACCCAAATGAGAACATTAAACTTGCTTATTGAGAATTTGAAAAAAAAAATCATATAACGTTACCAAAACCCTCATTGAAGTTTTTGAATAAACATATATAATTAAGTTATTAAATATCTTGTAAATTTTTTTCTTATAATATTATATATAAAAAAACTTAATAATGTCACTAAAATTATTATAAAATCATAAAGAAACTTTAATAATAAGTTCCTAAAATACTAAAATATAATAAGTTAGTATAATAATTTTAATAATAAATCAATAATTCCAATTGCTTTTCAAAAAAAGTTACTAAAATACTTAATACAATTACTAAAATAAAGCTTCATAAGCTAACGCAAGAAACTTAATAATGAGAACATTAAACTCGGTTAATAAGAATTCTAAAAATATATATAAAGTTATTAAAACCTTTATTAAGATTTCTGAATAAACATAATTAAGTTTATTAAAAATCTTATAAGTTTTTTTATCATAATATTATATAAAAAAACTTAATAATGTCACTAAAATTAATATAAAATCAATAAGAAATTATAACAAGCTTACTTAAAAGCTTAATAATGCTACTATAAAGCATATCAAGATTATTAGAAAAATCAATGAGACCACTAGAAATGCTTAATTTGATTTCTGAGAGACTCAACTAAAGAACTTAATGTGTCCCTAAAATATTTAATAAGATTTCCAAAAGGGTTATAAAATTAATAAAAAAAACTTAATAATAAGGTTATTAAAATCCTTCATACTTACTTATGAAGTTTGGATCTTAAGATCGGATTCAAATCTCACTGTATGTGGACTTTGTCCAATTTTATGTTGGTTCAGTTATTTGTTATTATGGTAGTTATATAATTATCATAGTTTGTTGTTTGGTCATGATGTTTAGACATACATCAAATATTATCAGATGATTGTAATGATATCTGAATATTGTTATCTCTAAAAAAAACCCTTAATTAGGTTTCTTTAAAATTAAATAGGGTTATTAAAAAGTTTATAAGAATATTAAAAAAGATTGATAATGTCACTAAAATACGTAAGAACAATACTAAATAATCTATAAAATTACTAAAAACTTTATGATTATTGAGGAAAACGTAGAAGGATATTAGGAAAAAAAACGTAATATGGTTTCTAAAATTCACAACAATTTCTAACAATATTAATAAAGTCACTAAAAACTTAAAGAAGTTACTATAAAACTTAACGAGGTCACTAAAATACTTAATAAGATTAAGATTTTCAAAAGGCTTATATGATTAATAAAAAACTTAATAATAAGGAAATATATTAAGAACCTTAATATGGTTCCTAAAAAACTTAATAAGGTTATTTAAAAACTTTATAATTAGTTAAAAGTTTATAAGATTATTAAAATAAATTGATAATGTTACTAAAAAGGTTTAAGAAAGTTAGTACAATATTAATAACATTACTACAAATTATCAAGGTTACTAAAAATCTCTAAAATTACTGAAAAACCTATACAGTTATTAAAAAAGCTTAATAAAGTTATTCTAAAATTACTTCTGAAATTCACAATAAGATTACTAAAAATCTTAATAAGGTTAGGTAAAAAACTTAATAAGGTGACCAAAAAGTTTTGTAAGGCCAAAAAAGGGAAAAAAGTTTAATAAGATAAAGAAAAAGCGAAATTAATAAGGTTACTAATAAGATTACTATAAAATTTGATACAGTTACTAAAAAGGTATTAAGGTTATTAAAAAAATTATAAGATGACTAATAAATTTTAATTTTTTTTGACTAATTAAAGAAACTTAATTAATTGAATAAAAGACATAATAATGTTACTTATAAAAACTTAAAAGTGTTTATGATTATGATTATCAAGAAAATGAAAATTATCACATTCATCATTAGTGGAATTTAATAGATTGTACAAACAATGTTGAAGGATTGACATATATCTTTTTTGTTTATATTTTTAATATCAAATACATAATTAATTAAGAAATAAATGGTGTATGTATTACTTTTTTAACCTACATGTACAGTATGAAAATTTCACTGGCGCTGTAAATAATTGTTCGCTAAAAAGATATAATAATGTTTTTCTACAAATTATAATGATTTAGTAATATTTTTCTACGAAGCATAAAAGTTTTACATAGTATGGGTAAAATAAAAATTTAGTAATACTTTTTCTACAAATTATATTGCAACTAAACTTTCATTATAAAATAATGTTCATTCCTTATCAAGTTTGCTGCTAATTAAAAGTCATATATTATGTGGCTAATAAATAATTCATAAATAAATTATAATTTTAAATATTTATCTCTTATTTTGAATAAATCCTCGTGCAACGCACGGGTTCTAACCTAGTAAATATTAAGAAAACTTTCAACCATAAAAAAATATTAAGAGAATCTGTCTAAGGTAAAAAAAAAAAATTATATTCTTTTAATTTAGTTGCCCCCGCCTACAAAGGTGAATTACTTTCTTTTATATAAAAAAGGAAAAGAAAAAAGACTTAAAATTTTGGTGTACCAAAATTATCCCGCCTAATAACTTTTAAGCGGCAACTCAAAAATTTTAGTTTCAATCAAGTAACTCCTAGACCCTAGTATATATACAAACCGTGAAGCCCTAGTCCCAGGCTTTTTGAAACCGGACCATCAATAGAACCGGTGATGATTCCGGTCGACGGTTTGATTGGTCCGACCTATTCAATCGTCGGTCCGGTCTGATAAGACTATTTTATGGAAATTGTTGACATTTTACCTTTTAAATATTATATAAGATATGTACATATCACATAAAAGCATTTGGTGTAGTGGTTTAAGTGTGTTTTTTGTTACCCACAAGGTTGTGGGTTCAAAACTCACCACCTTCAAAAAATTTTCAACTATCAAACCGGTTCTATCCGGTCAGAACTCGATCCAACCGCCGATCCAACCGATTTTTACCCGGTTGTTGACCATATTAACTAACCGCGGTTCCCACACCTTAAAAAACCGAACATACCACCGGTTCCCGATTAAACCGATCCGACCGGCCGGTCCAATCCGGTTTTAAACAATGCCTAGGCCCCATTTGGAAAAAGAAAAAAAAAAACTTCACAAGCCGTCAAGCCGTCAAGCCGTAGCCCCCATTTGCTCAAGCTTCACAAGCCCCATTCTGAATCCAAAGTTTTGTCTCTCCCTTTACTACTTTTCTTCAGCCTTTTATTTAAAGGTAAATATATATTCCTTAAAATTTTTTTTTTTATAGATTTCAATATTTTATCTTGAGAATTGGGTACTTTGACGGCTTGATAATGGGTATATCTTTTTGTTTGTGTATTTTAGAGTAAGGGAATTCATGCATTCTGCTGGTTGGGTATTTTACTTTTCTTCTAACCGTTCATCATTTTTTTTTCTTTTTAAACTATAGATCTGCTCCAGGCAAGTTTTGATTGTTCTTGGACATGGGTTCTTGTTCCTCATGCTGAAGATTGAATCTCAACGTTGTTCATCACGTAGATAGAAGAACCGCTTATGTTTAGATCCGTCATTCTCCAAATTAAAAATAAATTGTCTTGACGATTTGTATTTTAGATGTACTTAAGTCCTGTATCATGGTTTGTTTTACTGATGAAATTTATTTTTTACTGTAAATTATTTGTAATCATTTTTTTTATTTTGGACGGAGGGGAGTAGGAGTTATATTGTAATATAATAATAAATTTCTTTCATTTATAAAAACTTATAAAGTCACTACATTTTGTGTCACCATTAATTTCATTTTAAATTAGCTAATCCAACATAATTGTATGAAAAAGTTGTCAATACTAATATTGACATTAGTGACAGCATATCTTGCCATTATTTCACCAAAAAACTAGTGACAATATGATCTCACAAATGCATATATCAAATATGATCATCCCCTTCGTCACTATTATCATTAATTATAGTGTCAATAATATCGTCACAATAGATTAAGTATAATGGCGACTTATTTTGTCATTATTAGTATTTTTGTGTCGATATAATTGTCATTATTAGATAAAATAATTGTGTCGATAATGTGGTCACAACAAATAAAAGTTTGATGACGAATTATATGGTCACTATTAGTATTTTCTGTGTCAAAATTTTTGTCATAAAAGAATCAAGTTATTATGGTGACATATTCTTGTCACAATTGTTAGACATTTCAGTGTCAACAATTTTGTCACAAATACATAGTGTACTTGTGACGAATTTAATTGTTGTCATAATTATATTAGTGATGGAGTTTTTAGTGACGGGAAGTGACGACTCAGAATTTGTCACTGTTAGTTATAGTGACTTAATTTTGTACTTTTAGTGACGACTCTTACCATCACTGAAAGCACATTTTCTTGTAGTGGCTGATATAAGATTAAAAGTAAATTGAGGAACATATAGAACATCAGATAAAACTAGAGAATCACTTAATTTGACAGTACCTATATGAGTGACTTCAACTTTTGCTTTGTTAGGCAAATGAACAAAGACATTATGAGCAGGTTTAAAAGTATGAAAACTGTCTTATGAACAAGTAATTTGATCTGTGGCTCCAGTATCCAAAACCCACTCAGTAACATGTGCAGCAGTATTATTAAAAAGATTTAAAGATATATGAGCATCAATGTCACAATTATGAGGAATGGAACCTGGAAATGATGGATTTCTTGATGAACTAGGCATGGTTAAAGCATTGACTTGATGATTGGTGCCAGGCATGCCTTGAATCATTTGCATCAGCTGCTCATATTGCTCTTTGGTAAACTAATATGCAGAAGCTTGATATGCAGGTACTTGGTATGCAGGGACTTGTTCTTGATGAATTTTTGAAAAAGATAAAGCAGTATCTAATGGATTTGAATCTTCAATTGTGACAACATTTGCATATCCTTGATGAGAAGGAGGCTTCTTTTGATTTCGAGCATTATAATTTGCTGGATAACCATGCTTCTTGTAACATTTGTCAATAGTGTGCCCCTCTCGACCATAGTAAGAGCACATTGGCCTTTTGGAGTTGTTGAAAGGTTTCTCGAGCACATGACCGCCCTTAACTGCCATTGCAGTAATTTTTGAAGATTTTGGAATAGAGGCCATTACAGATCTTTCTTGTTGGATGACAAGAGAATAAGCTTTGTTTAAAAAAGGCAGAGGCTCAATGAGCAAAATCTGAGTCTTGACACTAGTATAGGTATCAGACAATCCTTTGATGAAGATAATGACTTGATCATTTTCATGAAACTCTCTAACTTTCTTTGCTAAGGTACAAGAACAATTTGGAACACAAGCACAAGAAGTAATTGGACGCAGGACATCCAATTCATCCCAAAAAACCTTTAATTTGGTAAAGAATTCATGAGCGGTCATGGATCCTTGAGTATAGTTATAGATCTCAGTTTGTAGATCAGAAATGTGAAAAGAATTGGTTTGAGAAAAATGAGATTTTAAATCGTTCCAGATATTAAAAGCAGACTCTAACCAAATGATCACTACAAACAAATTGCCATGTACCAACGGCGGGTTATACATACTGTCAAATTTCGTAGGTATAGATGTTTTATACCAACGGATTTTGGCTGGTGTCAGTATATATAAGACATATACCAACGCCCACAGCATCTATTGGTATAGATTAAGCCTATTCTAACGGTGTTGTTATTCTCGTAGGTATAGTGGTGTAATATACCAACACATATAATGTATTCCGTAGCTATAAGGCAAACTCAAGAAATGACTAGTTACCTTTTTTTTATCTAAAAATTATTTATTAAATTTTTTTTAAAAAAAGAGAAAATGAATAAGAGCAAATTATCTTTTTCCAACAGCATATTGTAATTATTCCGATGGTATAGACCCAAATGAAAATATCCCACTCCCGCCATATTTTCATTGGGGCGGGACTCCTATTATTTTTTACCTCCATAAAACTTTTTTTTTATCTAAAAACTTTATACCAACAACTGCCCTTAATTATTCCGTTTGTATAGATCATAGGCATTAGTAAAAATTGGATACTCGTTACTTAGGTCAGAAATACAAAATTTGGGGATTTTTCCACTTGCTTCGATTCACTTGGCCACTCCACTTTCTCTACTTCCAATCTTCGATTCAGTCCACTAAATCTTCCAATCTCATTCTTATTTCTTTTCCTCGCCATTTAGAAGGAGAGTTCTAGCGATTCTCTTCTTGATGTTCCTCGCCATTTGGGGATTTTTCCACTTGCTTCGATTCACTTCGCCACTCCACTTTCTCTGCTTCCAATCTTCGATTCAGTCCACTAAATCTTCCAATCTCATTCTTATTTGTTTTCCTCTCCATTTAGAAGGAGAGTTCTGGCGATTCTCTTCCTGATGTTCGACGGTTCTCACTGCTTTTAAGCTTCAAAGGGTTGCATCTCCTTCTCCCTATTTCTTATAAATAGTTCCATACTATTTTGTATTTCTTTTTGTCTTATTTTCTTGATTTGGCTTCTTACTTCTGTTTGTTTTTTCAATAGTCGAAGGCCGCCGATTTGAGATAACATTCTCCACACGACGGTAAGCTATTCCGCCGTCTTAGGCTTTTGGTGAGGCTTCTGTTTGATTTCGTTTCTTACTTATTTTTCTTATTCCTTTTTAAACCCTAAGTCCGTAAGCTTTCAATTTCTTTCTATATTTGTTCTTATATGACTTACATTTTGTAGGCATACGATCTGTGGAATGAAAGATTGGATTTTGAAAGCTGGTGGTTTGAATGCTCGTGATTCTCATTGTGTAATATCTAGAAAGCATCAGGTAATATTCTATTAATGAGACACAATTAGCTAATTTCATTTTAGTTTGATACCAAAGTAGAGAGTACTGTTTGTTAATCACTTCCAATATATTTGAAGTTTAATGTGGTAAGAGATGAGCTGGGTGTCCGTTCTGGTTAGTTTTGTCTGTGATAGAGAATTCGTAAATTTTTTCTGTAGAAGTTGAGATAAGATGTGATTACATGATTGAAAAATTGAAATGTGTACGAATTTAATCTTTTCTTGTTTGCTTATGCTTATGCATGCTTTTTTCCCCTTCTTAATGGATTGACATGACAATTCGAAAGAGATATTGTATTGTCTTTTGCAGAATGCAGGTTGGTAGGGTAAACTTATGTAATTTCAGCTTTAATGGGATTCTTATAATAGTTCATTTAAACTGGATTCTTTGTAGTAATAACCAATTAGAAAACAAATGAGGAGGAACTTTGAGCCTTTGGTATTAATTTGGGCATTTAAGATTGGAAGAAGGTATACAATTTTGGTGGAAAATTTCCTCTCCTTTTTATTATTCTGTGTTAGTGCCTAGTGGTAGAGAGTTTTTCACAATCTGGGTATTTGAGGCAGAATTTGGAATGCTAGATTCCCTAGTTTGTCTGATTAAGTAATGTGAAACTTCCTTCTTTTTTAAAGTCCAAAAATGGTGCAAAATGCAAATCTTTCCTCTATCTTATTTTATCAGATGGAATCTTGTTTCACCCCCACTAATGATAGACATTTTGTTGATTGAAAAATGATGTTGCCTGCTTGCCTGCCTGGTGGTTATAGTGGAGGTGGGTGTTTGTTGCTGTAATTCAATTGGATGAAATTGAGGAATCTTCAATTTCCAATAAAAAACCTTTTTCTTCATTGTTTTCAAAACCTGAATCCAAAAACATCTTACTGGGCATTCATTGTTTGTTTTACCAGTGGTAGAGCCATTTTGGTGATGCTTCTGGTGTTGAATTAAGGAGACAAAAGTTGACCTTATTTGGTTAAGGATTTTGGATCTTTACTGTTCTTAGATTGAAAGAAGGGTTTGGCTTTGGCTTTGGGGGGTTTGTCTGAGTCATTAGTTTTTTGGACATTTGCATGCAACTGTTAACTGTAAACAACAGTACTCCAGAAAGTTTAAAGAAAGATGTGGGAATTTAATACTGATCTTTTTAGAAGCTATTGACAAGCTGATCATTACATAAATTAACTTAATTTTGATCTTTCCTATAGTTTTAAACATTGTCTTTTAGTAAGCTTTTGTTGAACTTTGAATCATTTTTTTTTGCTGCCATAAGATTCTCGTAACATATCCCTTTTTGTACGTAATTTAGTGAAAAGGAAGATTTGTTTAATAATTGAATTGTGGAGACTGGAGATTGGCTGAGTGAGAATATGGGGTGAATTGATCTGCATATGTTAGAAGGTTGAAATTTATTGCAGAATATATAAAAGAAAAGAATGCTGTAAATTGACATAATTAATTGTAAGTATCGAAAAGAGATGAAATAAAACAACTCAAGCATGTTCTTTTGGCTTCTATATAGATCTTCATGTCCTTTTGTTTTCAGATTGAATAGCTAGAAAGTTGAACTTCCTGTCTTTAGTGGTCAAAAGTGAAAAACATTTTTCATAGAGTTAAAAAAAGAAACAAAAAAATTACTAGGAAACTATCAGAAAATTATTTGAACATGTTTCACCAATTTCCATCCAAGTAAATATTGAAATCAAAAGATGAAATTATTTGAACATGTTTTACCTTGCATTTCTGGTATATGTACCTTAGTGATTATGATTGTTTGATGAAGAGTGGTTTGATGTGATGCGTAATACAGAATAAGATTATAATTTGTGTTTGTAAGATTTCCCATGATAGAAGAATCAATAAAATCAATTATGGCTTTTCATTTTTTTGTGTCCTTTCCTGTTAAGCATTATGGATCCTGTCATCTCTCCATGTATTTCTTTAAGGGCTAAATCTGTATTTACACCATAAAACTGTGCATACGGTAATTTAGTACAGTTAGTAAGATTAAAGCAAATATGCATATATGGTTATTTGCTTTCTTGTCTAAGTTCAATTTGGATTCACATCTGAAGTATTTTCATTTTCATCTTATTTTATTCCATTTCTTTCCAGTCCTTTGGAGCTATAGACTATAATATCCCCTGTGTGCCTTGCTAACTGACCAAAGATCTACTGTTCCCTTCCTCGATTCTCTGAATCAAGTAAGTAAACATACTTCTTTCCGCTTTTAACCATTATTAGAATATGTTTTCATTGACCCTGTTGTAATCTGCCTGTATTTTTCATTGAAATATTATGTTAATAAATAAACATTGTGGAATTTAGTTTTTAGGACAACTCTGATTTTGATGGGTTGTTGTGACTTTCCTGCAAATTTAAGCTTGCTTTGATGTTACATATTGTTTTTATGATCTGAGTAGCTTATATAAATAGTGTACATGGTATGTTAAAAGTGAAAAGCATCCTTGTAACAATGTTAAGTATTAACAAATAGTTTCATGAATTGTTTTATCATATTTTTCGGGTCCTTCAACCTTGCTACCTCGTTAACTTGTAGGTGGGATTTATTTTGGATCAAATAGGCAAGTCCACCTTTTTAGTAGATATGAATTTCGATAAGAGTTGGGTTAGTGTGAGACCAAAGACTAGACCAGAATACATAAATGGATTGAACCAGTTCTTAGTCATTGCTTTAGCAAGATCGTCTGATGGGCAGATTAGGTGTCCTTGCTGTAAGTGTGTTAACTTGTATAAATTTTCTAGGCAAACTGCATACAATCACTTAATGGTGAATGAATTTAGCAAGGGATATTACATATGGAGGTTCCATGGAGAGGATTCGGAGATACCTAACTCTACTGTTATGCCTTCTGAGGATGACATGGAGTTAGATCATGAAGTTACTAATCTTGTGCATGATGTAATGGTTGAAAGGGAGATGAATGTTGATGCTGGAAACATGGGAGTTAGAGCTAGCATTTTTGAGCAATATCATAGCCATAGAATTGACAGTGATAAGTTTTATAGGTTACTTAGAGAAGGTGAAGTTGAACTATATCCGGGCTGTAAGACCTTTACGAGGCTGTCATTTTCTCTTTATTTATTTCATATTAAGTGTTACAATGGGTGGACCAACAAGTCTATGGATTCATTGTTAAAGATGTTGAAAGTTACTCTACCAAACGCTAATACTTGTCCAGCCTCTTACCAAGAGATGAAGAAGATGATTTCTGCCTTGAGTTTAGGGTATGAAAAAATTGATGCATGTCCTAATGACTGCATGTTGTTTTGGAAAGACAAGGCAAAGGATGAATCTTGTCATATATGTGGTGTATCTAGGTAGAAAGAGAGCATGAATAAGGAAAGTCAATCTGAAGATGCTTCGAAGAAGAAGAAAAAATCAGCAAAAATACTTCGTTGGTTTCCATTGATTCCTAGATTACAACGATTATTCATGTCCCCAAAAACTGCACCTTCAATGAGATGGCATGAGGAGGAACGTGTCAAGGATGGACGACAAAGGCATCCTGCAGATTCTCCATGTTGGAAACACCTTGATAATCTCTATCCTCAATTCGCTCATGATTCTAGTAATGTTCGCTTGGGGTTGGCTTCAGATGGTTTTAATCCTTTTAGAACACTTAGTGTCACTCATAGTACTTGGCCTGTTCTCTTGATTCCTTACAATCTACCTTTCATGGTTGTGCATGAAACAACCTAATTTTATACTGTCTTTGTTAGTTCCTGGTCCAAAAGGTCCTGGTAACAACTTGGATGTCTACCTCCAGCCTTTAGTTGATGAATTGCAAGAACTTTGGCAAGTAGGAGTAGATACTTATGAGGCATCCACAAACAGCAGCTTTCAAATGCGTGCAACCCTTCTTTGGATAATTAATGATTTTCCGGCATATTCCAATTTGTCTGGATGGAGTACGAAGGGTAAGTATGCTTGCCCTTGTTGTGGATTTAATACTGAATCGGAGTGGTTGCGACACAGTGGCAAATATTGTTACATGGGGCATCGTAGGTGGTTGGAAGCTAATCATCGATTTAGGAAGGATAAAGATTCTTTTGACGGGACTGAAGATTTCAGAAATTCTCCTTCATGACCATCCAGGGATGAAGTGTTTGAACAATTGGAAGAACTTAACGGGAATGTAGATGGACCTTGGAAAAAGAAAAGTATTTTCTTCACATTACCTTATTGGAAACATCTTCTATTGCGTCACAATCTTGATGTGATGCATATTGAGAATAACGTTTTTGATAATGTTTTGGGGACATTGATTGGTCAAGAGGGAAAATCGAAAGATAAATATAAAGCTCGTCTTGACCTCGTCGAAAAAGGTATAAGGAGTGTTCTACATCCACAAACTCGACCTGACAGTAACAATAAATACTTGCCTCAAGCTTCTTATCAAATGAGTGTGGCTGAAAAGAATGATTTCTTGAAAGTTCTCAAGGAAATGAGAACTCCGGATGAATACTCTTCAAATATCTCTCGATGTGTGCAGCTTAAACAGAGGAAGATTATAGGGTTAAAAAGTTATGATAGTCATTTGTTAATGCAAGAGTTTCTTCCTATAGCAATTAGATGGTGTTTACCGGAAAATGTATGCTCAGTTCTAATTGATTTGTGCAACTATTTTCAAGACATTTGTTCCAAAGTTGTTGAGGAAGGTCACCTTGAAGAACTAGAGTCTCGAGCTGCCATAATCCTTTGTGAAATGGAGAAGATTTTTCCTCCAGCTTTTTTCACGGTGATGGTCCATCTGGTTATTCATTTGGCATATGAAGCCAAAGTTCCTGGTACAGTCATATATCGCTGGATGTATCCAATTGAGAGGTACAATACATCTTGAATATAATTTCGTTTTGAATATAAATCCATATGGTGTGTTTTCTTATAATACTTCATTTTTAATTTACAAATAGGTTTCTTCTCACACTTAAGGGTTATGTGGGTAATAGAGCTTGTCCAGAGGGTTCCATTGCAGAAGGTTACTTGGCAAATGAATGCCTAACTTTTTGTTCACGTTACTTGGATGGAGTCGAGACAAGTTTTAATTGGCCCATTCGAAATGATAAAGGAAGCAACCCTTTTGTTGATGAAGATGATTCCCTATTTCAGCCTATAGGAAGATTGTTGGGACGGAAGAAAAACAAAGGTTTCAATGTTGCCAAGCGCAAGAGAGTCTCCCGAGTTATGCTTGATGATAAAACTTTCATTCAAGCACATAGATATGTGTTGTTTAGTTCTGATTCAGTTGCTCCTTATATCCAGTAAGTTTTCTGTTATTAATTGGTCTAAGAATTCTGTTACAATGCAGCTGCAAATTTTTTCCCTGCGTTTTTACAAAATTAAGATATTCTGTTGGATTTAGGAAACATAAGGATTTGGTGAAACAGAAGAATCGCAGTCCTCGTCGCAAACCATATTTCTTGCATAAGCTGAATTGTGAAACATTTACTGATTGGTTCCGAGATCATGTAAGTGTAAAATAAGTTTAATGTAAGGAGCATAGGGAACTTTTGTTGATAATTATTCTGACTATAGCTCGGTCTTTATGTAGGTTGCTAAATTAGATGCGCGTAAAGACCTAAACATTAGTGAAGAAGTTAGATTGCTTGCACGTGGTCCACTTAGAAATCCTAGGAGATATACTGGTTTTATGGGTTCAGATTTCACACAAAACCACGAGAGAGTTCGCTACGGACTCAAAACAGTGGGGTTGTTGTTGCAACCAAAATGACAAGTTATGCAAGCTCCAAGGACGTACAACCTATTAAAGGGGAGGTTAACTACTGTGGAGCTTTAACAGACATAGTGGAACTAACTTATCCTGGTTTTCGTAAGATTTCTCTTTTTAGATGCGATTGGATTGATCCGGATAGAGGCTGCAAGAAAGACAAATTTTGCTTCACTCTTGTTAATTTCTCACATCTAACTCATACTGGAAGCAATCTAGTTGATGAACCATTTATCTTCGCTTCACAAGCTAAAAAGGTGTTTTACATTAAGGATGAACGAGATAATGGTTGGGTAGTTGTGAAGCATGCAAAACTTCGTGATACTTTTGATATGGGTAATCGTGAAGGTTCGAATGTTAGCATTCAAAGGGCTGTTGAAATGCAGGGTACTGAAGTTGATGAGCTAAATGGTACTTCAATTTGGGTTAGAGGTGAAGGTGTAAGTGGGATGGATGTCACACCAGCGATGGAAAGTGAACATGTTCAAGATAACCCAATTGATGAACATACTGGGGAGGATGTTTTCTAAGTTGATTTGGATTGTAGAACATTGTTGATTGTATTTTGTTTTGGGACTATATTAATTACAATGAAGTCTTTGCAGATCTTACTAGGCCTAGAAAAGTTCAAGGTCACACTCGTATGGTTGAAATTTGGGAGTTAGATAAGGAGGACAGTGTGGTGGTTAAGGTCAATGTGCACCATTTACCAGTTGGTGATGCATCTTACAAATTAACTCGATTTTTGGGTACTGTTGTGAGAAATTCTGATTCCGCACCCATTAGTTATATAAGTTGGTCTCAAATGCCTGTGGACAAAAAAGAAAAAATGTGGAAGACAATTAAGGTATCAAACATATTGGTTTATTTCACTTAATATATAGTTTATTGGTTTAGTTACAATCTATGCACAGAACTAATTTTTGACTTATTTATTTTTCAATTTGTAGGAAAAGTTTGTGTTTCAAAAGTTAGGAAGTGATGAATTCATTGATGAAGAAGAAATGGAACATATTAAGGCATGGGCATTAGAAGACATGTGTTGTAAGTGGAGGGCATGGAAGAATGAACTGGAGAGTAAGTATTTTGATGAAGACAAGACACCAGCTGAAATGGTTCAGGATGTTAA
This sequence comes from Corchorus olitorius, assembly GCA_001974825.2. Lineage (NCBI taxonomy): Eukaryota > Viridiplantae > Streptophyta > Magnoliopsida > Malvales > Malvaceae > Corchorus > Corchorus olitorius. The sequence continues at coordinate 19,580 of AWUE01016045.1, read as the reverse complement.
CGATTCCTGAGTAGAAAAAAATCAGTTTCCGGTCATTGCTGCACATTGGCTTACTAATAAAGCAAAGGTAAGCAAAAATCAGTTTCTGGTCATTGTAGTCTAATTAATTTGTTATAATAAAATCTGATGAAATTTTGTTGTAACAGGACCAAAGTGCAAAAAATAGAGAAAACCGATCAAAATCAGATCAGCCACATTGTGTAGGGACGAAATCGTTTCCAAAACTGATTCAAACTATGGTTTATAATAATTTCCTTTAGCCAATATTTTATTAACCATTTATAATGCATGTTTTATTGTGGTATAAAACTCAACAAAATTCTTTCGTAGACTGAAGAAGCTAATGGAAATCACCCGTCGTGTGCTGATGTTTATATTCGTAATCGAACACGTAAAGATGGAAACATTGTCAATGAGAAGGCAACTGAAGTTGTGGTATTGAAACTGTTCTTTAATTAAAGTTTAGGGTGTTTATGCTTGCGATTGATATTTTAAGTAATTGTAGGAAGTTTGAAGTATTTTTTTAACCTTATACTTATCATTTCAGGACCGCATAAAACAAATTAGAATCGAAACCCCTGATGATTCTCTAGCTTCATGGGACAAAGATTTTGTATTTCAAAGCGAATGGACCTGAGAAAGAAGGGCGGGTTCGATGTTCAGGAGCTAAATCTAGTTTATCTAACAAATCTGGTCCTTCATGTTCCCAATCAGTGCAACATAATCAAGAGGTAGAAGGGTTGAGGACTGAAGTTCATGGACTCAAGAATGCTGTTAGTCTTCTTCTAGGTGCTTTCCAACGACACTTTCCTGATGAAAGTGAAGAAATAATGAATGTTGTTCAACGTGTGGTTAATGGAGAGGTACAATGGTTAACTGTATTTGATGATCATTTTCGAAATTCATTGTTATTTAAATGCTTCATTCATTTTCTGTAGGCACCTGATGCTACGAGTGCTCCAGAAATCTCCCCAATCAGGAACAATAGATCTTCAGAATCAACTCACCAGCCTTCTCAACACCAAGGTAATTATAATTGCCATATTGTACTGCCATATTTAGATTGTTCAGATTGATTATTTGGTGGTTATAAAGTCTGAAATCATGAACTTGGTATGGCTGCTCAATTGGATTTATATCTTGAATTTGAGTTGTTTTGTTGGCTGCAAATTTTATTTGGTGTGTGTGCGCTTGTACTTGTGTGTTTTCTTTACTTATTTGGTTTGCATTTGCTGGTTGTGTGAAGTAGCAACATTTGATTATTATTGAATAAATTGGTAGTTCAATAAATCTGCCAATTCTGAAAGTTTAAGTCTTGCTATAGTTGATTTAGAGTTAGAGCAAAAAATGGGAAAATTCAAAGAAGAGTAGTTGTTTTCAATAAATCTGCCAATTCTGAGTGGCTGTTTTCTTGGTTGAAATTTGTAAATGGCATGTTATAGATTTAGCCTAGGAATGATTGAGCTCGAGTGCAGGTCTATTGTGTCAAAGTGTGACACAATATACCTATTATGTGCAGGATTGATAATGTTAATTTTAGCATTAAGATGGTGTTTACCGGAAAATGTATTTGTGCATTTATGATTTTCTTCTTGTTTTTTCCATTTTTCTTCTTTTCTTCATGGCCCACTGTTCTTAATAAAGGGGGCAGCATCTCAAATTTGGTTGTGTGTTAATATTCTCCTAAGTTCAATATTCCCACTGCTTTGTTCTTTCTTTTATTACATCATTTTCATATGTATATTGGCTTTTCTTTGCAGATGACATTGAACCATCACCATGAACTTGCAGATGATGTCTTAGACTTAAGTATGTTACATGAGTGGATTAGAACAAATTGTTTTTAATTTCATTTTTAACGTGTGGATTAGAACAAATTGTTTTGGATTATATTGAATGACAGTAAACGTTTTCCACTTTCATTATTATGTTTTATTATATGTAATTAGATTAATTTATAAAATAATCAAAATTTAAGAAATTCTATTAAAAATAAATATTGACCCCACAGTTTACAAACGGCGTGTGGCGTTGGTATAGCCATAAACCAAAAAATGGTATGATTGGAGATATACCTACGGCTTACGTTGCTATAGAATGTATACCAACAGCGGGTGGCGTTGGTATAGCCACAAACCAAAAAATGGTATGATTGGAGATATACCTATGGCTTACGTTGCTATAGAATGTATACCAACAGCGGGTGGCGTTGGTATAGCCATAAACCAAAAAATAGTATGATTGGAGATATACCTACGGCTTCCGTTGCTATAGAATGTTTACCAACAGCGGGGGGCGTTGGTATAGCCATAAACAGCCAACAGGTTTGATGGGGGATATACCTACGGTGAAGAAACTAGCAACGCCAAAAAACCGTTAGTATACGTTAAGGGTCTATTCCGATGGTGCCCAAAATCGTTGGCCAGGGTTTATACCAACGCCGCTTGTACTGACGCCAAATTTACCGTCGGAATAGGGGTTTCTGCCGTTGATATAGGTGTTTTAGGTCTATACCAACGGATTTTTGGCTTTTACTAACGGTTTTCCTAGAGATGGCAAAATGGGCGGGCGGCACGAAGCCCAACACGGCCCAGCCCATTATGGGTCGTGCTGGCACGATCCATATTATATTTTTAGTGGGTTGTGCCAGCACGGTCCATTAGTCATGGACGGACTGGGCAGTCTTTTGGTGACACATGGGCTAGCACGGCACGGCCCATTAAAATGGCATGGCACGGCACGACCCACGTGCCGGCACAGCACGACCCATGTGCCGACGGAGCACGACCCATTTTTAATGTAAAATTATGATTATATAATATATTATAATATAATTATTAAATTTTAATTTAATTTTCTACAATTTATTGTATTACACCGATTTAAGTATAAATAATAAGATAATAGAAATGATATAACATCAATAAATGGAAGATAATTTAATAAAAAAAATTAAAAAAAAAAACATTATGGGCTCGTGTGCCAGCCCATGTGCCGGCACGGAACGACCCATCATGGGTTACAGGCCGTGCTGGGCTTGACTTTTAAAAAATATGGATTGGCACGGCACGACCCATATTATAAAATGGGCTAGCACGGCACAACCCACTTATATATGGGCTACTCATTTTATGGGCCGTGCCAGCCCAGCCTGCCCATTTTGCCATCTCTAGGTTTTCCTACCGTTACTAAATGGCAGTTTGTTTGTAGTGGATGGATTGTGCAATGGAAGGTGAAACTGAATGTACCAGCCAAGAAATCACAAGGTTGTTACACCTTTGCCAAGCAGGAAACAGAGGATCTTCTCGGGCAGGAACTTGCAGAGATCCATCAATGAGATGCAGTTTATTTTTGGTCAATAGAGCCATTTTCATTGCTCTTTTCCAAGAATGATACCAGTAAGAAGAGCAGAGATGAGAACAAGAGTAGGGTTCCCACTCGCATGAATGAAGTAAGGACTTGAAGGAAAATCTTCAGGCCTTGAAGCAATTCCATTAGTGGAAGCCATGATAGTGAAAAAAAGAAGAAAGAATCGCGAAATATGAAAAGAATTGATCAAGGAGACTTGTTTGGTTACTAAGAAAAGAAAAGAAAAACTGGAAATGGAACCAGAGTTGCAACAGAAAAAGAAAACAGAGAATATTTCTCTGATACCATATCAGAAACAAATGAAAAAGAAGAGGAAAACGTAATTCATTCAATGTAATTGAGTGTTTATATACAAGATCATAAGCCTAACTAACTGATCGAGTCAAAAACAAACCTATTTTTATGATCATTTTCCTATGATTTTTGCTATTTATATGTGTATTTTAACCCTATTTTATAAGTATTTGTGTTTTTAGGTCTTGAAGACAAGAAAAGTGGAAACTTGTTGTTTTTCACTCTTTTTGGAGCTATTTTGATGACTTTTTACTCAAATATGGAAGAAGCAATTTTGAGTATGGATTTGGAGATTCGAAGTTTGTGATTGAAGACTTATTGAAGATAATTTGAAGATTTGAAGACTATTGAAGAATTATCTCAAGATGCAAGAATTGAAGATTGGAGCTTTAATTGCGAAGGATTGAAGACAGGCCATGAATAAACCCGGAAGCTAAGGAATTTTGGATATTTTATATGGGATAATACTCAGCCCATATAAGCCCATAATTGGAGTTAAAATCTCAATTAATGCCGCCTATATCCAAGGAAATATCCAATTCCTGCTTATTCCCGCTTCTAGTCCTAACAGGATTAGGATTCAGCGCAGTCTCGGTAGAAAAATCATAACTTTCTGCTCAGATGTTCGTTTTAGGCCCATGAGTAGGCGTTAGAAAACAAACTCCAAGATCTACAACTTTCCTTTGAAGTCCAAGACCCAGTTCTGCCATCTTCAAGCCCAAAATCGCCGTCGAAGTCCCTGCACGAATCCAGAATTTTTTAGGATCCTATTTTAACTAGGATTTTGGTTCTAGGAAGACTTTTAAGCCAACTTGGAGACCAAGTCAGCCTCTAAACCGTCCTAGACTCTTATCCTACTTAGAATTGAAATTTCTAGGGTTGTTTCCACTATAAATAGCCACCCTATGTAACACAAATCACATACTTTTCACATACCACATAATTTTTAGATCTATTCTTCTAGTTTTTAGGCAAGGGTGCCGCCATCCTCTCTAACCATAGAGGGGTGCGACATACCTAGGGATTTTGCAAGGAGATTCCGCCCCTCCAAGGTCTTGTAAGTTTTCTTAAGTCTCTCATGGATTTTCCTAAATCCATGAGTAGCTAAATTCTTAATACTTCTTATCCTTTGGTGAATTCAATCAATTAATATGGTGAGATTTCTGTGCTTATAATTTGGTATTTTGTTTTTGATAGATAGCATGTTTAACTCTGTTTTATTACACGATCTTAATTTTTATTGATTTATAACGGCCGATAAAGAGGTAATTTGAGAGATCATTGGCTAGATCAAACAATAATGTTGACGCATGAGTTTGATTGTTTGTAGCAAATTGATGGCGATTGACGTTGCGTCAATGGGTTTTGCATGCCAGTGATCAGATTTATTTGATTGTTGTATGGTTTTACTTGTTAAGCATGTGTGAAAGAACTAATATTAGTTGTTCTTAATGCTTTGTTTCATAGCAAATCCTTAAGCCTTGACAGGTAATTGATTTGTTAGGAAATAAAAGGGGTAATTTAAGCCTTGACGGTAATCTTATCTAAATAGCATGTTAGGATTTACCTAGGCCAGTTATCATCAGGGATTTAATATTGAATTCATCTTTTAAATCGAGGATCCATAATTAATTTGATTGTTTTCTACCATTGGAGAAGAAGCATGCTTTTTAATTATTGTTTTCTTTATTAATTACTATAGAGTTAGATTTAATTTACTTTGCTTTGTTTTTAGTTTAATTGCTTTCTTTTTAATTGTTATTTTCAATCCCCTGTTTTTACGCAAAACTTTTGAGAGATTCTTCAAGGATTGCATCTTCGGATAAAGTCTACTCCCCTTCTCTGTGGAATCGACCCCTGCTTGCCCTATCTACTTGGTTAGGATTTTGTGGGGATTATTTTTATGATTGCTGACGATCGATCACTAACTAACTAACTACTTCTTCATACTTAATATTACACCGTTTCATATTATACTTTAATACCTGTTGTCTTTGACTCTTAGGATCAAAGGTGGCTTGCCTATGAGGGTAAGGGAATTAAATTAGGGGGACTTGGTTTTTTTCTCTTTTTTTGTATAATTATTTTTCTTACCCTAAAGCTTAAAAGTAGAATTTGGTTATTGTTAGTTGAGACTTGAGATCATTAGTGATTATTGTACAATGACAATTATTACTTATCATATAAAATAATGTAATCAATGATTTATATATAATTCTCAAGTTATCATATGATTTAAGGGTTAGAATTAGATTGCAAAGCCTAAAAGAGGTACAAAGGGAGTCTAATTCAAACTTTGGACCTCAACTGTCAGGTTGAGCTGAGTTATATCGAAGAGATTATTCTCATTTTTTTGAATCACTTATGCAGAACAGATGCATTAAACCATGGCTTGAGAAAAAGAAAGATGAATCAATGGACTCTATTACTGTAAACACAACATGACCACCATTTTTTTGACAATTGTTCTTTTGTCAACAAAATCCGAAAACATATTGTAAATTCGCAATACCTTTTGTATTACTATATTGAATTGCCTTCAGACATTATCTTTTTTTTTTCTATGTGCTCAAATAATATATTGAATTGCCTTCAGACATTAGTTTTTTAACATGTTTATCTCATACTCAAATACGATGCTATCATGATCATCATATCCTTCTGGCATCAATTATGCCTCCCAGTGCATCAGAATTCAGAACAATGATGTAAATATTAGTATCTTTTAGTTATATGCTCATTAACATTTCAGCTAATTAGTTTTCAATCTATATTGGTAACCTTTTTTTTTTCCATATTCATTCTTATGGCTTTCCTAAATTTATGTTTTGCTATTTTATGATGTGTCTCATGATTTTATATACGGATATATGTTGTCGAATTATAAATGTGAACCATTCCATTTTTAAAATGTAATAGGCTTTGTGTAGAGACAAAATTAATAGTATGTTTAAGATTTTAATTTTTATTTAATTTAAGCGCATCTAAAAATGAAGGATTTTCATTCCAATTTAAAAGGAAACAGTTTCCTATCCATATTTATGACCATCAATAAATCATAAGGACAAAAGATACAGTCTCTCGGGAAATTTCTAAAGTTTTAGTCAAGTCAGAAAATATAAAGAATATAAAAAAATGTTGTGTGTGTGTATATATATATCACTTTTAAAAAAGAAACACAATTTCATTATATTAAATAAATAATATTTGGATACCACAGCGTGAGGATGGTCAAACATTTTCGAGTGCAAATATTATACATTTTACATGAATTTGTTTCAATGTATTTGATTACATATCAACCTTTGACTTCTAATTAATATCAATTATTTAAATATAATTTTTAATTGAATATTTGTGATATCTAATAAATTTCAAATATATATTGTTTGAACGCGTGTCGCGTGTAACACACATGAAGATGAAAACTAAATGAATCTAAAAGGCTGAGTATATTGTTTTCTTTAAATCGACTTTGGACAGCCTCCCAAGATTGAGGCTTGTATAACCTTTTTAAACAAAAAAATTCTTTTCATCCTAATTAAGAGACAAAAAAAAAATCAAATCAAATGTACGAAGTTCATTATGAAAATTTCATCAATTTATTTTCATGTTTTTAGGCTTTCCAAACCTCTATTATTAAACTTGTTATTTTAGCCTTTTAGGTAGAGGAGAAATTTTCTTTTAAAGAACCCCGGCTGGTCAAGACTCGAGCAATCCGTCGGGAATATCTTGTTTCCTTTTTTTTTTTTTTTTGGCACCAGAATATCTTGTTTCCTTATCTTGTTACATTTTGTTCAAAACCATCATGAATTTCAAATTTTGTGTTTTTCAATACAATATAAACAATGGATTCCCGTGAGAAAACGTGGAAGAAAGTTGATGAATTACGTATAGTCCCAAAATATGATGGAGCCAACATTCATACTTGGCAGTAGAAAAGACGCAAAAGAAAAGCCATTTTTGTAGGGTGGGACTTGGCACTTGGGAGGGACAAGGCAAAGCCTCCCAATATATCATCTCCTCCTTGTGGGAAGCTCATGCCTCCACGTTGATATAGCGTCTTTGGCTATCAAATTCACTCCTTCAACTAAATTAATTGAATTCAATAACTTATAATAATCCCAAATTTCCCAATTCCTTTTTTTTTTTCCTTTTTGCACACTAATGATTGGTAGGATTACAAAAACCTTTTAACTGTATAACTAAATGTTGAGAATTAAGGAGATTTTCATTAATTTTATGTAGCCTTTGTTTGTTAAAGTTACAATATTTCAATTTTGTCAAGGCTTTTGGAGATATGCAATGGATAGAGACAATCATACAGTGTCTTGAAGAAATTAATATATCCGGTTAAAGTTGTTACCTTATGTATCAAGAGCAATTACATGAATGTGGGTAGTTTTTCCCATGACTAAAGCGAAACTTGATAGAATAAGATGTTTTTTTCCCACCAAAAACTTTACTACCAACATATTTCACTGTGATACGAGTAAAGTGTGGTAAGTTAGGTAAAGGGAATAATTTTCCCATATTTGGTTGGTGGAATCTAATTTTAGGTGGAAATGTCATTCCTATCACTTTCCCATTCAAGTGGGAAAGTGGTGGGAATGTCATTCCCACCTAAAAGGGTGGGAAAGTTAACTTTCCTAGGAAAGTGTTACTATTTTTATCTTGACTTTCCTCTTATACCCTCTAATTTTAATGTCTTTTTTCTTATACCCTCAAATTTTAATGGCTTATTAACTATTTAACCTTACCAAATTTTTGGAATGTAAGCTTGGGGGTAAGGTTGTACTTTGCACACCTTGGGAATGACAGATTTTGACGTTAACCAAATATGGTAATCTGATTCCCATGAAAACAAAAAATGTACACTTTCCCACTAAAATAGCATTCCCAGGAAAGAGGTGGGAATGACATTCCCATATGATATCTAAGATACTACGAACCAAACGCAACCTTATAGGTAAGTCTAAAATAATATGATTAGTCTTGAAGGGGATAATTTTCTGAAAGTTTTTTTTGAGACCAGGAAAAAAAAAACTTTTAGAAAATTATTCCCTTCAAGACTAATAATCTACCATATTATTTTATTTTATGAAAGTTTGATAATAATATTTTATTTTGGTTGAATTGATAGTAATATAATATTTTAATAAGTTAATAATACTCATCAAAGATTCTTTTTCACTCTTCATCTTCAATATGCATGCAAATCATGATGTACCCCTTAACTATATTTTATAAATTAATAAACCAAAATATATTAATTTAATACTAGACAATTTGTCTGGCAAAAAAATACTAATAGACAATTTGAATACAGCTCAACATATTACTGCTTAGAGAGCTAAAGTAATTGAGAAGTAGTTTCATCCTTCTTTCTACACCCTTTTTACCATTTTTTTTAATTTAGGAGTTTTTTTTTTTTAATGAACAAAAGTTGCAAAAGTATCACCACTCAAAATCACCCAATAATCTTATATAAAAAAAACAATAATAACCAATAATCTATGCTTAGATTTTGTGGAACCAAAGCCATATATCAACAAATCTCTTATCTCATCACTTTTTACTGGATATATACTTGATATCTATCTCTACTTTAATTTCCTTCCAAATTTTGTCCCATGGAGCTGATCATCTTCTCAATTCTGTTTCTCATCTTTGTTTATTCTTGCTACTACTTGTTCACATCAAACCAAAAACAAAATGCTAACAACAAAGGGTTCAAAATCTACCCCATAGTTGGAGTCTTGCCAGGGTTCTTAAGAAACAGGCATCGATTTCTGGATTGGTCGACTGAAACTTTGAGCCAATGTCCGACCAACACAGTCGTCTTTGTTCGTCCAGGCAAAATCCATGGCGTAATCAGCGCCAACCCTTTGAACGTGGAGCATGTTCTCAAGACCAACTTCGACAACTACCCCAAAGGCGACCGCTTCCGTTTGCTTCTCCAAGACTTTCTGGGCCAAGGAATCTTTAACTCTGACGGTGAACTCTGGAAGATTCAGAGGAAAACAGCCAGTTACGAGTTCAATACCAAATCGCTCCGGAATTTCATTATTGACAATGTCAGAGTCGAAACTTTCACTAGGTTGATTCCTGTCTTGAACCAAGCTTCGAAAACTCAACAGGTTCTGGATTTGCAAGATGTTTTGGAGCAATTCTCGTTTGATAACATATGTAAATTAGCTTTCAATGTGGACCCTGGGTGTCTTGGAAAGTCTGGTTCTGAGTTCATGCGTGCGTTTGAAGAGGCTGCCACGCTTAGTTATGGCAGATTCATGTATGCTTTCCCCTTCTCATGGAAAATAGCAAAGTTTTTCAACATTGGGTCTGAGAAAAAGTTGAAGAATTCAATCAAGATTGTTCATGAATTTGCAGAAAGCATCATCAAAACGAGATTCGAAGAAGAAGCCAAAACAGATGAAGATTTACTCTCCATGTTTATCGGAAGCCATGATAATTCACCCCAGTTCCTTAGAGACATTATCATCAGCTTCATTTTAGCAGGAAGAGACACCACTTCTTCAGCTTTGAGCTGGTTCTTTTGGCTGCTGTCCTTAAACCCAACCGTGGAACAAGCCATACTAAAAGAGCTCGAATCAATCCGACAAAACAAGGGGAAAAACATTGGCGATGCATATACTTTTGATGACCTAAGAGAAATGCAGTATCTTCATGCGGCAATTTCTGAGAGTTTAAGATTATACCCTCCAGTTCCTGTGGACACAAAGTGCTGTCTTGTCGATGATGTTCTGCCGGACGGAACATTCATCGGAAAAGGCTGGTTTTTCACTTACCATTCGTATGCAATGGGCAGAATGGAGGCAATATGGGGCAAGAATTGCAATGAATATTTGCCTGAAAGATGGCTTGATGAAAATGGGAATTGCAAGCAACAAAGTCCATTTAGATTTCCTATATTCCATGCAGGACCAAGGATATGTTTGGGGAAAGATATGGCTTTTATTCAGATGAAATCCATTGTTGCTGCAGTTTTGGAGAGGTTTATGGTTGATGTTCCAGGTAAGGACAAGTGTCCCCAGCACTTGTTGTCTTTGACTCTTAGGATCAAAGGTGGCTTGCCTGTCAGGGTAAGGGAAAGAAATTAGATTAGAGGGGGACTCGGTTTTTTTCTCTTTTTGTATAATTTTTTTCTTACCCTAAAGCTTAAAAAGTAGAATATGGTTATTGTTAGTTGAGACTTGAGATAATTAGTGATTGTTGTACAATGACAAATATTACTTATCATATAAAATAATGTAATTAGTGGTTTATATATAATTCTAAAGTTATCATCTGATTTAAAGGTTAGAATTAGATTGCAAAGCCTAAAAGGTATAAAGGGAGCCTAATTCAAACTTTGGACCTCAACTGTCAGGTTGAGCTGAGTTATATTGAAGAGATTATTCTCATTTTTTTGAGTCACTTATGCAGAATAGATGTATTAAACCATGGCTTGAGAAAAAGAAAGATGAATCAATGGACTCTATTACTGTAAAAATAAAGTGAATTTCCTCTGTCCCTCTCTGTTTCTCTGTGGCTGAGGGCAGTGAACTACCCTTTAAGCTATTCAGGCCAACAAAGAAGTTCTAAACAACAATGGCTACTAAAAAACATATGCCTGCAACCAGTGTTCCTCAATAGAATCAATTTAAGAGACATTTAGGCAGTTGAGAAAGCTGCTACACTTGTAATATACTAGTGAGTCAGACTGACATTACTTCGAGAGCAGAAAAATGATGAGCAGCGCCCTACCCTCCTAAGTCCTAACAAATTGAACCACCTCTCTTGCAGCCTTCAAATGAGAGCTTCAATAATTTTCTATTTACCTGCCAAATTTATTCAACAAATTCATCAACGAATCGAATGAATATGAAGTTTCATCTAAAAAGCATTCACGAAGAAGTTTATTCAAGGTTTAAAGGTAGTCAATCAGTTCAAAAGCACAAAAGAGTTAATGAGTACCTGTACCTGCGAAATAGAAACTCGAAGTTATGGTTATAATAAGGATAAACAAGCATGGTCCTCCTGAAGCGGCAGCAGAGGTTGACCTATAGACAACAACATTAACTATGTAAAGAAAGGAACATACATGCACAACTAATTTGATACTTCATTCGAAAATCATCAAAAACTAATTTCATCAAAACAATAGAAGCAAGAAAATGATTGAATAATGAAAGTTCTAAATAGAGAACAAGTTAAAAATTCTATCACAAGCAACTAAAAGCCATCAAACTATACATAAAATATCTTTTTTCTTTTCCTTAAAGAGGATCTGCAGAATAAGAAATGCTTTGCTTTATTTATTCTCTTTTGGAGTTTAACCGCATTCACAAAGAAACAGAATAATTGGATGTCAGGACTCCCACTGACAGTCATGCAAATTATTGGACCTTGAATGTTATTACAGGACACAGAGAGCAGAATACATAGGGCCTAATACGGCCGACCATGAAATTTTGCATGCTCCCACCATAATTTTCTTATTTATTCTTTTTCCTTTTTTTCGGGTGGGGTGGGGAGGGCGGGGTGCAAAACTGGCTAACCACTGCCTGTATCATTCTTTTAGTATCAGAAAATTTTGAAGCATCTACTTGTTCCTAAAAATGCATCAGAAAGGGGCTAGGAAACGAAAACAAGGAAAAGACAGGATTACAGGATTGATTCTCATCTGCATACAGAAAGTCAAGCTTGCTAAGGCAGAAGATGATGCATGACTGTCATAGTTAGCAAAATAAGCAACTATTGAATACCTTGAAACAATGCTCGCAACAGAATCAGTTTTAAGTCCGAACCCAAAGGGAAAGAGTGGATCATAGTGTGAATCCCCAACATTCATAGGAAGCTGATCTACAGTTTTGAACCATGTTCTTGGAAGCTTTCCACTGAATCCATAATCCCCATAAAGGACATCAGTCACACCTTGGCCTTCAGTGCCTGGTAACCATGCTGCCACTAGAGCATCAATGGCAGAAACATATGGTTCCATCAGAATGGGTCTGCCTGAAATTATAATAACCACACACTTCACATTTCCGCAAACATTGTTGATGACGTCTGGACCAGGATCTGTCATTGTAAGGGTCATGCTATCCCCTGCAGTCTCAGCATAAGGGGGCTCACCCACAGCAATAATGGCATAATCAAAGTTGTTAGACTTCACAAAGTCAGCATCAGGGGTTTCACGATAGACAATTTCCGTGCTTGGATCAACAATAGAGTTTATGGCACCAAGAATTGTTGTTCCTAACAACAGAAAGTAATATTAATAAAATTATTGCAGTATGCAAGTCAAGTCCGAAAACGAAATGGATATTGTTCTCCTAATCTTGTAAGAAAGAGTTCCTGCAAGCAATAAGTGGGAGAATACTGAAAGTTAGATATATGATCTACAGCATACCCCTTGTATAATTATTGCCACTAAATCCTTGCCAATTAATTGTCCAACCACCACACTGATAACCCAAATTATCAGCATGGGTACCAGCAATTAGTATCTTTGAAGCTTTCTTTGGAAGGGGCAGTAGTGGTGTAGCTCCAGCTTTCCCATTCTTCAGCAGTACGAGTGACTTTCTCACGGCTTCCCTTGCCAAGTCTTTATGTGCCTGTGTAAGAAATGGGATCATTTACAGCTTTTATGATGAGAACTTGAACCATGAGACAAAATTATCTTAAGGACGCTGGATTTAGAAATGAAATTCGAAGTTGAAAGTTAGGAAAATGGCGTTTAATGATAAGCTAACTAACCTGACTTCCAAGTTCATGGACCAGACTATAATCAGCCAAAGGATTCTCAAAGAGACCCATAGTGAATTTTACTAGCAAAATTCTTTCTACAGCATCATCAATACGATCCATTGGAATAACTTTGCTTTTCACTAGGTAAGTTAGATCGTCAACGAACTCAGATTGGTTGAAGGGAACCATGACCTGCAGAGCAAAGATTAAGACTACAAGTCTTACAAAAGCATCAACTCTGCTTTGTACTGCTTACTCTAGTGCAGGAAAGTGTTTGTCTTCAATTATTACAAAATAGGTCCATACACAAGCTACTAACCATATCAATGCCAGCTAGAATTGCTTCTTGAACAGAGTATGTGTAGTTCAAGTGCGGTGGTGAAGTGATCCTGTCTATTCCCTGCCAATCTGATATTACAAAACCCTGAAAATTTATCCGGAAAGCAAGTCATTTTAACATGAAAAGCTCAATACCAGTATTCTGTGATATGGAGTACTATGGATGAAAGCAAAAGCACTCATAATACGGAATCAACACTTGCTCATGTAAGATTATATGTCCATACACAATAGGACTGAATAGATTTCTTTGGGTCCATGAAAACTGAGAATGCAATCAATAAGCTGCAAGAAAATTTCTATAAAAACATGGTAGGAAGCCATTGCAATAGTTTTAGTTGATTAGTCATGTATATTAAGTTAAAAACAGGAACAGGCTTTTGGTCCAATCATTTCATTAAGTGCAGAAGTTTATTCTGATAAAAAGCAGCAAATTTTTAGTTACTAAAGCAGCTCAACAAGTACTGGAAATTACAGGCCACACTCAACCTTGAACTTAAGAGTGTTCTTGAGGAAACCAGTAATTAGATCACGGTTTGCATGCATCTTTTCACCATTCCAGCTGGAGTAGGAGACCATGATTGTTGAAACACCCTTGATAATTGATTCAGCGTAGGCAGGCATGTGCATGCTAAGCAATCCATGCAAGTCAATCACAGTGTTGTTTTCATTAATGCCCCTGGTTGTCCCGCCATCACCAACAAAGTGCTTTGCACAAGCAGCAACCTTGTCCCTGGCAGAATTGAAGAGTAGAATGAAAGAAGAAAACTAATTAGGAAAAGATGATTCAGAAGTAGACAGCAGTATTATAGATACAATATTTAGGCATCATTAGCGATGCCATCCCGAAATAAACTGTGGAAGATGTACAATACATCAAATGAGAAGACTATATTACCCTATTATTCACAGTGCATCCAAGATAACTGAAAAGGCATGTGATATATGTTTTAGGTAGTAATGCAAGAAGGAATTCATGTACTTGTCTAGATACCTTGATTTTGACACGCTATGCTATGGAGAACCTAATCTTAACACATTGATTTATGATGAAACAAGAAGGCCATGGCTTTTATAGAATATCATGTTTTCTAGTTTCGGAAATATAGCTCCCAACTTTCTGAGAACCATACAGCATAGATTTTAAGAGTACATACAGATACATATGATTCTGAAAAATCAAGTATGTTTTAACTCAGATAGAGTTCATACTTTCCACCAACATAGGGAACTCCTTTCCGAGAACCAGGAGGAATATCTCCTTGCAACCCAAGTATAATATCTGTCATCTCTTCCACGATTTTATGATCCTCACTGTAGCTTTCATAACATCGACCCCACCTTGGATCTCGACAAACCTAAATAAAAAAAGTTTTCAAGAACAGGGAAATAGCATAATAAATTGCCGAATGCAAAATCATACGCAGCAGGCATCAGCAAGTTGAAGAAATAGCTTGAATTAACATCTTCAAATTATAAAGAAGTACGTAAATTACAGCAATGCATGGAGCAAAGACATAAGGAATCCCTGTAGCTCTCACTTCAAGAGCAGTTGCAGCACCTATCCTCTTCACAAGATCCGGGTCCCTGCATATCAATAAGTAATTAAAGACACAGATATGAAGTCCATCCGAAAGGAGTAAACTGTTTCATAGAGGAGCAATTCAGTTTACTCTTTCTTTTCTTTCCACAGAAAGTGAAATACCATTTAATTGAATTGAACTGTTACTTATCTTTTGCCTTTTAGTTTAGTTTATATGCCACACATACACTATGAGCTCTAAACTAATTAATAGAAAGTTATATAAGGACAAAAGCACCATATTTAATGATTCTATGACTAATATAAACAGAGACAGAAATTAACAGCTATGCTTGCCTGGCTGCTCCAAGCCCCACATTATGTGGAAATATTGTAGCATTATAAACATTGTTGTGTCCATGAACAGCATCAATTCCGTAAATCATAGGAATTCCCAAACGACTAGACAGAGATCCATTCTGAAAAGCATTAATCATATTGACCCAATCCTCTGCTCTAGCCTCTGGAAGTGGTGCACTCCCTCCACCACTTAGCACACTCCCTGTGCACGAAAATATGCTGGGAATCAATGACTGATAACAACTTGAAACTTTTACAAATGCATAAAACATTAAAAAGAAAAAGAAGAAACAAATTAGAAACAGAAAATGCCAGTTCAAAAATTTGCTACAATGAATGACTACTAACATTACATAATGAACCATCTGCTTTCTTTAGACTGAATGAACCAACATTTAGAATACAATACTATAACGTAAAACAGTATGGTAATAAAATATTTCTTTTAAAAGAAAAAGGCTATATAAGCATTTAAATTATGACTATATAACACTAAACATGACTTGCTTTTTGTGGTATAATAATAATACTAATAATAATAATAAAAGCATATGTGATATATCCAAATTGTGGTACACCCCATCAATAAACAATAATCAGAACCCACCAAAAAGGGCAGGGAAAAAAATCATTGCCAGTAACAGCCAGAACTAGCTAAAAGAACAAAATGTGCAAAAATGAACTGAAAACATATAAAGTATAAACATATATTATAAACATTACCAATGGAGTAATCTCTCATTATCTGTTCAGTAGCAACAGTTCTATCAATCTGAACCATCTGACCAATCTTCTCAGCCAGTGTCATTCTGGACATCAGATCCTTAATTCTAGCAGCAACAGGTTGGTTGGGATCCTTGTACTTGACATACTCTGCTCCCACCACCACTTCCAACCATAAAACCCCCACCAACAGCAGCTTTACTAAAACCCTTCCCATCTAAAAACAAAATTCCCAATATTCAGAAACAATAAATGAACATCAAAGAACCCTTTTTTCTTTCTTTTTCTTAGCAGCCAAGCAGAACAGCTGAACAGCATAGCAGCTAGCTAAACTTTAATGAAACAATAAACAACATCTACATTGCCTGGAAAAAGGAGAGGAAAAAAGAGAAGGAAATCTTACATGTGAAAGCAAAATAATGAGACCCTTTTCAGCCGAGAATAGAGTAATAACTGAAGTGATTAAGTTATGCTTTTTTAAAAAGAGTTCCCAGAAAGGGAGAGAAAAAATGCAGCAAAGTTGTGATTTTTATTTTTTCTATTGAGCAGAGAGAGAGAGAGAGAGAGAGTAAAGGGAGGGCCGAGGTGGACGGTTTCTTTTTGTTATTGTAGTTTTTTACTACTATACTATACTACTTTTTTGTAAGAACGTGGTGGGCTCAAAAACTGAAATGACTAATGGGGTATTTTTTCAAACAGTTAAAATGCCATTGCGGTTTGAGACTTGAGATGAGAGAGTGGGGTTCCATTTCTTTTATTTTTCTTTTATTTTTTTTGGTGGAAGAAGAGTGGGGTTCCATTCCATTTCATATTCTTTCTTTCTTTCTATCTTTGCTCTTAATTAAGTTTAAGTTTAAGTTTAAGTTCAAGTTTTGTTTGTTCACCAACTTATCTTGGAATTTTATTTTCCAAACCATTAGATTAGCCCATGAACTTTGAGTGCAAAATGCTAACTATAGGGGTTTTTTTTTGGCATTACTAACTATAGGGTTCAGATTAGGTCATTTTTGGCTTTGAATTTTGTTTTTATTAATTTAAATCGGTCTTCTGTGTCTAAATATTAAATAACAATGTTGTATCTTCTTTTTTTATTCCTTTTCTATAATCAAAGATTAGAGAAGATTTAAACTCTTAATCTTTTCATTAAAAGAGAATAAATTTGGTTATAATTATGTCGTCTTTTTTTTCTTTTGGAAAATCGTCTCTAAATACATTAATCATGTGTAATTCATAAGCACAAGTCGTTTGATCTTAGAAATTTCAAATAAACAATAAATAATAATGTTAAATGTAAGAAAAAAACCAAATAGACTTACCTAGTGATAGTGATAGTCACGTCCCACGGATTGTCTTGACTTGTATTACGAACAGAATGCATGGAATTCGAGATCTTGACTTCCAAAATTCCAAGTTATAGAAATTTGAGGATTCATTGAATAGAAAAGAGCTTATTTATATCCCATTGTGCAAGCTTAAAGAGATAATTAAGATTAAGACTCAATGAAATCTTGTTAGAGGGAAAGTACAATGAAATGGTTTTAATTGGAGCCAATGTCAAGTAACTTATTGTTTGAATAAAGGTATCATTAAATCTTTTTGCATGCCTAAAGTATAAGCCAAAGAAAAGGCATTTCCTCTTGAAAAAGTTATAACAAGAGAAGCAAACCGCACATATATTAAAACATAAACAAAATCCAAGAGAAGCAAAAAGGAATTGCTTAATTTAGTAGACAAAATCAAATTCCCAAAACTCCAATCTCAAAACATTTCATATATATATATATATATATATGAGAGGAAACAGTTGTTACATTGCACAACTTTTTTTACTGTTTCTTGTTTAAGAGAGGAAACAGTGAAAGGCAAAAGAAGAAATTGCCATGAGGCCAAGAAATACTGGGATTTCGGGAGGTGCCCGTCCACAGCAACCTGTCCGTACCCAATCTCAGAATTTTAAGCCCAAAACAGAATGGAAGCATGAAGAAGCTGCAAGTTTTTTGTTTGTTTATCTTCCTGGTATTTTTTTTTGTTATATTTCTGTTTCCATGATTATTTTTTGGTCTAATTTACCTATATGTCTTTGAATTCTATTATGTTTCTCAAACAATGTAAAATGAATGTAGCAAAAAAGCAAGTTATAATGAAAGGTAACTATATTTATGGGCCCCGTCCAATCTTACTAGGTGGATACCTCTATATATTAGATCTACTATGTTTGATTTCATTGGTACCAAAAAAAAAATTCAAATATATAAACTTATTGGTGGTAGAGTACTGAATTCTTAGTTCCAGCCTACCTAGACCAAGAGGTCTTAACTTCAACTCTCACGGAATGTGAGTTTGTTTGTAATTTGTTTGTTTATTTGGTAGATATGTAGTTTATTTATGGTATAGTTTATATTTGGGTTGAATTCTCATTTAGATATTTGGGTATAAAGATTTATTTGAATTGTAATGAGATTTCACTGAGTTTGTTTGTTGGGGTAGGGGTTTGTTGGCTCATAGATTAGTATTTCGATATTGTTGTTAATCATGTAGCGGTGTAAGGGTCTTCCGTTTGTAATTCCAATCTCTTTAAGAAATGAAAATGATTTTTATCTAAAAAAAAAAGAATAATTTTGTAGTGTTTGGTAACAAGGATATATTTTTTAGTTGTTTATAATAAAGACATGAAAATTTTTTATTCTTTGGTGCAAATCTTTAGTACATATATCATTCCTTTAAAGGGAGTAATAAAACAATATTTAAGCTAAGTATCTACTGAGAAATAAAACTTAGGATTAAAATTAAATAAAAACTTTCAAGTTTTCAAATGGGTCTAAATCAAATCGATCTAAATGAGTAATTAAGGGTAATTATTAAATATTTTAAGGGTAATTATTTGATACACCAGCGGTGTAAATTTTGAACTCCACAAGCGGGTTGTGGAGTTGACACATGTCCATTTTTTTAATTAATTAAGTTTTAAATATTTCAATCTAGTTTCTAGAGGACACATGTCACCGTTCAGGACCCGCTTGTGTAGTCTGCTAAACTCCACCGTCGGTGTATTGTATAATTTACCATATTTTAATTGTTACAAAAAAAATCTTTAAAGATTTTAATTATAAGACTTTTCTGTGTTAAATGAACTCAACTTTTTTTATGAACATTTCGGAATTCTTTTGGGTGAATAAGACATCTAAATTCGGCCAACTCCTTACACTAGGTTGCATGAGTG
>AWUE01016044.1:0-67161 GCA_001974825.2 Corchorus olitorius | reverse complement strand
GTTAAAAACAAAATAAAAACTACCCATTATAAATAAAACTACCCATTAAATGATAAATATAAGTATTTAAATTTTGTTTATATCATTTAAAAAAAAAACTACTAAAAACTACTCACGTAGTGAGTGCTCTGTGTCTTGTATGTAAAATAGTAGAAGTTTTATTCATTTATAAAAAAACTTATATATCTCAAATCCTGAGTTTGTGTCACGAGTTGACTAGGACACAAACTCAGTTTATAAAAATTCAAAACAAAATAAAAACTACCAATTTTAAATAAAACTCCTCATTAGAAGATAAATATAAATATTTAAATTTTATTTATATCATTTTAAAAAACTACCCATTTAAAAAAAAATCTGTCAAAAACTACTCACGTAGTGAGTGCCCTGTGTTTTGTATATATATATACCCCACCATGATGTCTTGTAATAATGGTGAAACAGGATTTGTAGTGGAGCAATTAACAATAACACCCGACTATTCCAATGGAAGGGTTAAAGTAGAAGGACAACGTCGGCTTCCTAACAACCGATTGTTGCCTGTCAACGAAACTTTCACCATTCCTGAAGATTGCGATTTGGCTAAGATGGACAAGCAATTCGGACGAGGAATTCTCATGCTTAAAATGCCTAGGAATATTGCTGAAACTCCAAAAGAAATGGAAGATACTAAAATCACCCCTGCAGGAACCTCCAAGCCTCAAGAGGATGCAACAACCGCCGTTGACAACTCTGTTTCAGCGGAGGTTGTTCCGATAGATGAAAAGAGTGCAATGAAAGAAGAGAATAATAATGATGCAAAAGGAAAAGAAACAAAACCAGAAAATGTTGAGAATGTTGAGGAGGAAAAGAGTAACGAGCAAAGCAAGCAATCAGTCATGGCTACAGTAACAGATGATGCTAACAAGGTTGAAGAGAAGGAAAAGAGGAAGCAAAAAGATAAAGGAAATGCAAAGGTCAAGGATTTGAATGAAGATAGGAAGTTGATAATCAATATGGGAGCAGCAGTCCTGATAGTTGTGGGAGTAGGAGTTTCTCTATTTTATACCTTGAGCTTCTCATAAATCTTGTAACCCCCAAGCTACAACTTGAAGCTCTGCTATATCGCAAAATGCAAAACATAGTATAGTTAAATATTAATTTAATACTTGTATACTTGGTATTTATAAAAAAAAATACTTGTAAACTATTTATTTTATATGAAAACTAGTTCCTAGCATGAAACTTTCACTTATTGCACCAAATTTTCTTTGTGCGTCCAAAAAGTAAGGTGAAATCTTTTTGAGAAAGAGAAGAGGTTTGAGACGTGCCAGTTATTTTTTAGAAAAAATAACAAAAAGGTTTTGTGAAACTTGAAAGTAAGAATTAAATCGAACTCGTAAAAGAGAAGATCAGACGAATTGTAGGATTCTGGTTTAAAGTCACAGAAGACTGTTTAAATCATTAAACCTATTGGGTAATTGTTGCACAAAAAATCTCTTGCTAGAGTTTTCGTGGAGAATCCTTTATGATAGCATAGGGGCGTGCCAGTCAATTTGTTGAAATTGACAAAGAAGTTGTAAAAACTGGATCTGATGCACGGAGCAGCAGATTAAATGTCACGCCCCAACCCGGAAGTCGAGCACGGACAACCGCCGTGTTACCTCGAAACACATTCCGGCCGGTCACGTGCACCAAGACTCCACGAAGCGTCAATACTACATAAAAATATCGAAAACATGTACTGAGTATAAATCTGAAATACTGAAGTTTGCAAATCAGAGTAAAGCAGAAACATTAAAAACAAATACGGTAGTATAAACATTGCAACATTTAAAACCGAAACCAAAAATCGAATTAAGACAAAAACGAGGAACAAGAGATAGCAATAACAAAGACAACTGCCAGTGGGACCCATCATGTAGTGAGAAGTACCTCTAACTGGAGGGATCACAGCCTACGCCACCGACTCAAACGTCAAAGGAAATGCTGATCCTAGCTACCCTGAAAGCACAACAAGAATTTGAGGGGTGAGTACACGAATGTACTCAGTGAGTAAATCACCCTCAAAGGAGGATCCAAGAGGGTAGGGTGCACTCACAACCAAAACAGTTCATAAAATAGTAATTTTAATAAAACGATCAGTGATACGAAACCAAGTATATAAATCCAATTCTCGATTTAAAACCAGGGGCTGCCATCAAAACATATCCGAAGTGACCTTGGCCCGAGTCAACCTCCGGAACCGTCAGGGGCATTTTTATTATCATCATCCTCATCAAATAATCAGTGAAAATGTCATTTTTCTTACTTTCCTAACAACAAGCCTGTTCCCTAACGTTGGCTTGGGTCCGGCACTGCGTGGTGGCCGCAACACACCCAGTTTAGCTCCCCCATGCACACGCCGAACCGGTATATAAATATGGCGTGTCGGGCCTGGAGCGACGAACCATGTGGATCCAAACTCAACTCATGGTTCGCCAATCAAGTATAACTACTAGCTAGTAAACCACCAAATCAGCCACACGTACTCCCTGGACTGCTTCCAGTCCACGAGTCCCCGTGTGCTTACAAACCATTCAAAACCATTTTCAATGATCGCTAATGCACCCAAAATAATTTACTAAAACATTTTATAAAGCATTTAAATAAAAACAGTAATAAAACATTTTCCTCAACGGGTTCTCCGTTGAAGACAGCCCACTCACAGTTCAGGGGACTTGTACACCCCAAAAGTCAATCCACTGTGAGACAAGCCGGTGTCTCGATCAGCGCCTCAGCCGTCTGATTGAGCACGTGCAACACAAGAAAATCGTTAAAACCAATATCATAATCAAAATCGTAAACCAAAGTAATAAACCAAATCAATAAATAAGATAGAATAAGATCAGAAGACACACATAACCCAGACCCACGGTCTAATGTTGAGGAGTTTAACGTAAGTCATACTATGTTTCGGGACAAGTTTCAGAGTCGAAACACACTTTCTAAGGCTCATTTGTTTATTTTTGGTCTATAGGGGCAAAATGGTAATTGTTATTCGACAAAGGGCAAAATGGTAATTTTTCATGTTAGGGGTGAAATCGTAATTTTTTATCAATCAGGGGCATAATCATCAATTAGGATACTCATATTCGGAATCTACACAATTTAATTCAAAGTACAAGGTTAAAACTGTAAATTAACCTTCTAAGGGTAAAACGGTAATTTAGTCACTCTAAGGGTAAAACGGTAATTTTATGCCCATACAGATACAACGTACATATTCGTAAATCCTTACATGACCGAATGGGTCAAATTCTTCAAATACCATTTTTTTAGGGGCAAAGTTGTAATTTTACACATTCAAGGGTAAAATTGTCATTTGGACTTATTGTAGGTTCCACACTGTACTGTGTACATGCGTATTTATTAATGTGAGCAACATAGTGAATTCTCTCATTTCTACCCTTAGGGGTACTTTGATAAATTTAACGACTAAGGAGCATAATGGTAAATTTACCTATCAAGGGTATTTCGGTAATTTTACTCTCACAAGGTATGGTGATATTCCTTACGTGTCATAGTTGTTGACCCTAGTCGATCGGATTCAAATTCGTAACTCAACGGAATAGATTAGTGCATTTTTTTCTAGTTACGGGCAAAATGGTCATTTCGCTTCTAGGGGTAGAGTAGTCTTTCTATTGCTTTTGTATAATTCCAATACTTTATCTGCTTCATTCCACAATGAAACATGACCGATTACGAAATTGTGGCTTAATAGGATAAATTAGTACACTTTTACTAATTAAGGGTAATATGGTAATTTACCCATTCCAAGGGTGAAACGGACATTTAATGATCATACGTAGATTACGGAATAATACAAGAATTATTCGGATTTATTAACACTACCAATGTCATCGAATTTGCTTAATTCCTCTTCTAAAGGCAATTTCGTAATTTATAAATTTGAGGGTAAAATGGTAATTTGAACTCTTCAATTTATTAAAACTAATTTCATTTCATTTTTTTAATTCTTAAAATTTCATTTATTTTATTTTTCTCCTCTATTCCTATTTTTCCATTTCTTTTCCTTTATTACAAACATATTGGGCTAGGCCCATTCTTTTCCTTTCCTTCCCATCTCTCTCTCTCATATTTTTATTTTTATTTTTATTTTTTTTAAAGCCCGCCCCAGGCGCTGTGCCGCGCGCTGGGCTGGCCCAAGCGCTGGTCCAGGCGCCTGGGCCGCCAGCTTAATTGGCCCAAGCGGCCTGTTTCTTTTCTTCTTCTTCTTCTTCTTCTTATTCCGGTAACCGTAAACTCACCGGAATCTGGAAAATTCCAGATTCCGGCAACCCCAAAAATGACCATTTTTAACATATTCACTTAATCAATCTCTTCCCAAACTCACTCCAAACATTTTAATAATCTTCCCAAGGCATTTCCAACACCATGCCAAGTTTAAATCATCAAAATAACAAGAAATTAATCAAATTTCTTCACCAAATTTAAACATTAACTTACCCAAACCATAAATTTTCTTCTTCCTCCCAATTCAAGATTCCTAGCTTCACCAATGCCAATTCCCAAATATTAATTATCTCTCAAAACAACAATTTAATCAACTCTTAAAACAAATCTCAACATCAAGGTTCAAAATTTACTTACCCAAATTGTCACCATCTATGCTTACAATCTTCCAATAGCTTCACAATGGGTTATTCACCAATTGCTCCTCCAAAACAAAATTCTAAATTAAAATTTGTTTAAACTAACATCTTCAAACTCCAATTTCAAATCATAAACTTCCACTTACCTTTAATCATTGCAAAGCCCATAAACTCCAAGCAAATTTCAAGTCTTAACCCATGATTGCAAAGCATTTGGTGTGGGGAATAATCTTCCATGATTGCATGTTGGGTTTCTTCTCAATTTGATGAAGGAATTGTGGAGAGAGAGGAGTAGAGAAATTCGGTCATGTTGAAAAATTAAGAGTATGAGACGTGGAGAAGACAAAGAAGAAATAATGAAGCCTTTAAATATTTTCCTTGGTAAATTTGTGCTTCACTCCTTGTACATTTTAAACCCCTTTCAATTTGGTCCTCCTTTCTCTCTTTCTAAATGCTCAAGTCCCCATTTCAATTTAATCTCAAAACTTTTCTATATAAATTAATTTAAATCTCACTTCCTTTACTTCTCCAATTCTAAAAAAAATAAATCTTCAACATCACAATTATTTTAATGGTATTACATTAAAAGATCAGAGCGATTGTGGGGACTGGATCAAAGTCACACCGGAGCATTTAAATCATTGGATCAACAACAAGATTGTTCTCCATAACTGGGCCTTCCTCTACTTTTTTAAACTGGATCAGATTTGTGAGATTCGTTCTTGATTGAGATTGAAAGAAAATAACAACTTGATTTTTATTTATGAAAGAGAAACGTGTACAGTGTTTTGTGTCCGGAGACAAGATTGAAACAAGAGAAAAACACTAGAAAAGTGTCTGAAAGTCCTAAGACAGAATCTGAACAAGAAAAATATGATGAACGAGTAAGAACTCGTAATGAACAAGAGTAAAAATGGCGTAGAGCCAGAGAGAAAATAAGCACAGGGCTTGGTTTTTTTCGCGGAGCAAGTTTGTAGCTTCAGGAGCTTGTTTTTTGGAAGAGTGATTTTCCTGAGAAAATGTTTTGAGATGTGGAATCTCTGAGAGATGGTTTTTGAGATGTGGGATCTGCCTTGAAGCCTTGGAATGGCCTCCTTTATATAGGGGGCGGCATGGGCCTTGAATTTAATGGGCTTGCCTTGCTGAAGAAGGTGAATTCCTCCTCCTAGGTAGATGACAGCTTCCAAGAAGGTGCAGTGAAGCTTCTTTCTTCTCCTGATTGCTTCCAACTACTGGGGAGAGGGAAAAATAGATGCTAGGGTGCCACTCTCTTGGATGGGAGATGGAAATCTTCCTCCTGGGTGGTTGATGAATAATTCTTCCTTCTTCCTATCACATTTCAGCATGCCTTCGTTGCTTCTTTTGTGCTGAAATCAACTAATTTGACTAAGAAGTGGCCTACTGACATCATGAATTGGACTTTGAACACTAGGGCCACGAAATTATCCATACTTAATCATACTTAGTTCTTCAACTCATGAAAATGTCACTTAGTTAAGAAAATGGCTAAAACCGAGGTGATAAAGCCATATGTCCTTAACTGAAAAGAATGCAAAAGTTGCAAACGAACTCGGAATAAACCAAAATTTCACCAGTAAGCTTGGATTATCTCCATAAGACTATGGAAAAAATTCCAAGTGAATTCGAGCTCTCTATCATGGTGAACTTGGTTTCACTCCTAAAATGTCCTTAATTGAAAACCGGGCACAAGTTTTTACACCGATGTCAGAATAAGGTGAAATTTTTACCAAGATGATATGCATAGCTCAAGGATCATCATGGTATGCTCCTTGGTAGAAATCACAACCTCTAGCCTCTTCAATTGATCAATTTTACCATTTTGTCCTTAATTGAACAAAATGCAAAGTTGTAGTTTCGTCTCCCGGAGAAGGAAAAAGGGCTAGGTGATTTCTCCACTATGTTAGGTCGACTATATTGAGGAGGTGTGTTGTTGAAAATCTCATGCCTCTCTCACGTAGGTAGTTGTTTCTCTTGCTGACAAACTTTAGCTCTTTGCCTCCTTCCTGTAGGAAGAGAAAAATAACTCTCATCAGGGAGGAGGGCGGCCTCTCCTCTACATGGGAGACGACTTTGGGCCTTCTTATCAAGTCCATGAAGTATTTTTCATCTCATGGGTAGATGGTAAGCAACTCTCCTTTTTTACTGTTTGCCTCCTTAGTAGACAACAATATTAAAGGAAACTGCTTCTGTTTGATTTTCTTTGCCACTCTCCTAGGTAGGGGCGGCATAGATGATAATTTTAATAATAATTATTCAGAAAAATAATTATTATTTATTTAATAATTAATAAATTTAAGCCCTTGTAATTAATTATAAGATTTTCCTAATACTATTAGAACTTGGGTGGTGTAGAAACCAAGTTTCTTTAGGATTTTTAATCTAATCCTGACCACTCATCTTAATTATATTTATGTGAAGACCAATTTACCATCAATTGTAAATTGAGGTATAAAGAATGCCTCCCCCCCCCCCCCCCCCCAAGCTTAAGTCCTTGAGTTAAAAGGATTTGAGTTTGTATATAAGGAAATTGGTCTTGGGCCAAAATATTCCTCTTATTTTCCTAGCCAACGTCGACACCCTCCTTTGGTACCATACTTTGCCGAAAAATACAGCAACTTTTTCAAGTTTCAATGGCTTCCAAAGATCAAGGTAACAACAAGAATCATCAACAAAAACCTTCTCCTATGCTAAGCAATTCAAGCCGTGGCTCTTTGTTCTTGGAGGCTTCCAAGTCCTTGGCAAGGATCAAACAATTTGGATCAAACTCCCATGATGGCAGCTCCAATTCGACTCAAGCAAGGCCAAAGCTCAAGTCTATGGTGGTTGATCCCAAATCGGCACAAAATCAAGATAATTGCTCATGAACTTTTTAATTTTTACACTTAAGTTCATCAATTTCCTTTATGCCGCCAACCCTAGCATAATTTGCCATGTTTAGGTCGACTTTGATGATGAATTTTGTGTTGTATGGCTGCTGGAATTTTGAGGAAAAATTTGATTTAGAAATCAAATCAGTTTGGTGAAGAAATTAGCAAAAATCCTTAGTAAAAACTACATAGTTTTCGGCCTAGGACTTAATTTTTGCCATAGATCTTTAAATTGACATGTTGCTGCATGAAATTGGGGATTACACGGCATGAAATCATGTCAATTTTGTGGGAATAGGGGCTGTTATTGTCGACTTGCAATTTTGCAACCCTAGGCGCAAGTTTTTGGCCTTATTTGTCTAGAATTACAAATCCTATTAGGTTTAGGACTTTGAATTAGCCAAATTAGATTAGGATTGAATGTTTTCCTCATGAAATTAGGTTAGGATTGGATGAACCCTAAACCTAATTTGACAAGGATCACAACCCTAGCATACCGCGACTCACTTTGCAAAATTTCCCACAATTTTGGCGGTATTCAATTTAGTCTCTAGGGTTTATGCAATTTTGTGCTTTTTTGGCCAAATTAATTAAATTAGCCAAAAATTCAGGGGGTCAAGTTAATCAAATTGCATCAAATTAGGTTAAAGCTCATAGATACCAACCTTAATTTGAAGAATTAAAAACCCTAGAGTGCCGCTGCCTAAATTGTACAAATTGCAATTTGGGCGGCACTCAATTATACCCATAATCTTAGGGTTTCGGCCACATTGATGATTTTAGCCAATAATTATCATTAAATCAGGCCTTAAACATATGAAATTAGGTTAAATTTCATAAGTTAAGACCCAATTTGATGAATATTGGAAACCCTAGCTTGCCGCGGCCTTAATTGCATAAATCGCAATTTGGGCGGCATGCTTTTAGGTTTAGGGTTTATGTTATGATTAATTTTGGCTTAATTGATTAACTTAGCCAAAAATTAAATATTAGGTTTAGGTAAAATTAAGTTGAATTTCATAAGTATAGAACTTAATTCACCAAAAACCTTGAATTTTAGTATACCATGACCTTAGTTGCAAAATTACAACTTGTATGGCATATAGATTAGGATTTTCGGCCTTGTATAATTTTAAGGCCAAAAATTAATTTAATTTTCTTAAAAATATTACCATAATTGTTTTTGGCAGCCATAATAAATATTTTTGCCATAAAATAGAATTATAGAATAAATTTAAGG
Source organism: Corchorus olitorius (assembly GCA_001974825.2). Taxonomy (NCBI): domain Eukaryota; kingdom Viridiplantae; phylum Streptophyta; class Magnoliopsida; order Malvales; family Malvaceae; genus Corchorus; species Corchorus olitorius. The sequence continues at coordinate 58,399 of AWUE01016044.1, read as the reverse complement.
TGGTAAAAATATTTATTTTCACCAACTTATTGACAAAAATTGTGTACTAACAACTTTGTTAATTTTGTTGTATTTGCTAAGGATCTTGTTGCAGCGCTCCTGAATTTTCCTAAAGTGGAAGAAGTGGAAGCAATTCCTTCAAATTTGGAGCTTGAGATGGCTATTGAAGATATTAAGAGCTTTTTCAACAATGCCAAGCGTGCTACTATGGAGGAGAATGCGGATTCAATTCAAAGAGCAATTGACATCATATGTGCTTCCCCCAGAATTGGTCCTCATATTGTTCAATTTTGGCGAGATTTCCCAATTCTCTTCAAAGTGTTTGCTGATGACTACAACCACACTTCCAAAGCATTGGCCCAGATCTATTTGGCTAAGGCCGAATACTTAACTGGCATAGGACAACTAGAACTTGAAATCATGAAATTCCTTGATATGACCAATCCTACTGACCATGAAGTACTTCTCAATTCACTTTTGGACAATCTCAGAGCTTAGATGACCAAAGTGGAAGGTGAGCTTACTGCTCTGAAGGCCAACAGAGAGCAAGCTGCTATAGAGAAGTGCAAGCGGATTGAAGAACTCACTGCTTCCTTGGTTGATGTCAAGGGGCTTGAGGAAGAGATGGGTACCAAGTACTTCCAATTGGAGCAATTGAACAACATTTTTCGTACCTGGACAGGAAATATCCCCAACTACTTTGAAGTCTTCAACGGGGATGACCCCTTTGCAGAGGTTGAAGAAGAAGAAGCTGGGGTGTCAGATGAGGATGAGTAGTCCTCACATCCTGGCTTAGGATTTTATTTCCTTTTCGTACTTTTATTTTTCTCAAGTATTCTCATGACTTTAAGATTTTGCTTTATGAGTTGATTTCAATTTCAAACAAGTTGAATTTTTATTTTGAATTGGTGGCAATGAATTTTTAGCCAACTTTAATATTAGTGGCCTTTATTTATTTTAGCCATCTAACTTAAACAAAATCCTTTGTCAATTTAATCTTTTGGTCTTATGACTAAAACAACAAAGATTGATTACTTAGAATTTATTTTGGAATTTAAATTGCCAATAATACTTAGAAATTTTCGGCAGTAAATCCAAAAATTACTTTGAGAAATTCGGCCTCCCTATTTTAACTAAGGCTAAAATTTTGGAAAAAATTAAATTCCACAACACTTGTAAAATTTTAGTGATGGGATTTTTCTTATTTTCTTCCAATTTTCGCCAAACACTATTGTTATTGGCAAAATTTGGAATTTTTATTACTCCATTAGTAATAAAAATATTTGTTTTTATTTTAAAGCCACAAGAACGCAATTGGGGTGACTAAGTCCACGAAGCGTGTAAGTTTTATACTTCGGTGAAACATGTGGCTGTGAGTTGAGTCATAGCCACACTGTCTAATTCCTCTTCCATGTCAAACTCATAATTTGGATCAGACTTCGCCTCCCATGCAGTTGGATAGTATTTCTTCAAGTAGCGCCCATTGATGAACTTTCTATGGGAATCACCATCTTCAGTCTCTAACCAGTAGGCACCATTCTTAAGTACTTTCTTGATACGGAATGGCCCTTCCCACTTAGGAGACCACTTTCCACGTTTCTTAGAGCCAAGAGGCAAGAAAGCTTTCCATACTAGTTCACCTTCAATGAAACGTCGTCTACGAACTTTCTTGTTATAACTTCTTTCTGCCTTCTTTTTCTGTGCTTACAGGTGATTTAGAGCATCCAACCTTTTAGAGTCAAGGTCTTCAAGCTCAATCATCATGGCATCATTGTAGTCACACCACTGCAAGTTGTTTTGGAATGCAACTCTGGCTGACTTAGCCAAAAGTTCCAAATGAACCATCGCATCATGACCATAAGTGAGGCTAAATGGACTCACACCAGTACTTGAGCGTTGTGACATTCGATATGCCCACAAAGCCTTAGGTAAGACACTATCCCATTTACCAGGTTTGTCTTTTATCATTTTCTCTATGATGCCTATCATCACCTTGTTAGAAGCTTCGGCCTGTCCATTAGCCTGTGCATAGTATGACGTGGACTTAGTGAATTTCAGGCCGAATTGTTCCTCCAGACTCCTAGTGATCTCACCATCAAAGTTAGTACCCTGATCGGTAGTGAGAGTTTCTGGAATCCCAAAGCGGTAGATGATGTGTTCCTTGATGAACTTCTTGATGTCATTATGAGCTATGCCATTCAGAGCTTTTGCTTCCACCCACTTGGTGAAGTAATCTGTGGCAACTATAATAAAGTAGACACCTTCCTTGGCTGGTGGGTAGATCTTTCCAATAAGGTCAAAAGCCCATCCTCTGAATGGCCAAGGCTTTATTATAGAGTGTAACTCTTCTGATGGAAGTCTCCAGATAGGGCCATACTTTTGACAAGCTTGGCAACCTTTGGCAAATTCCATGCAGTCTTTCATGATGGTTGGCCAATAGAAGCCATGACGGCGTATAAGCCATCTCATCTTTCTACCAGCTAGATGTGCACCACATAAGCCTTCGTGTACATCCTTGATGACTTTCTTAGCTTCTTCATGGTCTAGACATCTCATCAAAGATCCGTCTAAGTCTTTTCGATATAACTCATCAGCTAAGACAATGTTGTGTACAACCAAAGTCTTTATCCTCCTACTAACCCTTATTGATGGATTTTGGAGACAGTCAAGGAATGGCTGGCGCCAATCATCAAGCCTGTGTACCATGTTGTACACTTCAAACACATTGTCCCTAGTAAATGTTGAAGGCATGCTCCTCCTTTCAACATTCACCACCTTTTTCCAAATATCATCTTGGAATGTAAGGCCAGATGCAAGTTGTGCAACAACATTTGCAGATTCATTTTTATGTCTGGGGACATGTTCTACTCGTACATCATCAAACTTTTCTAACAATTGCACTGCCACTGCATAGTAGGATAACAATGATGGACTTGTGCAATTGAATTCTCTAGTAAGTTGGTTAATTACCAAGAGAGAATCACTTTTGATGTGTACTATGGATACTTGCATTTTCCTGAGTAACTCTAAACCAATGATAAGTGCCTCATACTCGGCTTGATTGTTAGTACAATCAAAGTCTAAGTGGAATGACATCATGGTATAGTCATCATCAGGGGAGGTAATTACAATTCCTGCACCTGCTGATTTAGCAGTGCTAGAACCATCAAACTCAAGTACCCATGGTATTAAGGATACCTCCATGACAAAGTTCGTGTCTTCAAACTCCTCTCCAAGTCTAAGCATGGGTGGTCGGCTAGGAAGTCAGCAATAGCTTGCCTTTTCACAGCCTTCTGAGGTATATACTTGAAGCTGAACTCAGAGAGTGCTAGGCACCACTTGCCTAATCGGCCTTTAAGGAGAGGCCGAGAAAACATGTATTTTACTAAGTCAGTCTTAGAAATAACGCAGACATCAAAGTAGAGCATGTAATGTCTAAATTTTATTGCCGCAAAGTAGAGTGACAAACATAGCTTTTCAATAGGACTATACCGAGTTTCTACATCAGTAAGAGTCCTACTTAAGTAGTACACTGCTTGTTCCTTCCCTTTTCCTAATCCTTGAGCCAACAAACATCCTATAGAAGATGCAGTGGCTTCGACATATAGGTACAAGGTTTTATTCTTCTTAGGATGAACTAATACAGGAGGCGAAGCTAAGTACTTCTTAATAGCCTCAAAAGCTTCTTGATGTTTGTCGTTCCATTGAAACTTCTCCTTGTTTTTCAACTTCAACAGTGGTGAGAACGCCTTAGTCTTACCAGCAGTGTTGGAGATGAATCTTCTCAAGAAATTGACTTGGCCAAGGAAGTGTTGGAGTTCTTTCTTAGAATTGGGCGATTTTGCCTGTATGATGGCTCTTGCCTTGTTTTGGTCTATCTCGATGCCTCGTTGATGAACCAAAAATCCAAGGAAGTTACCTGCACCAACACCAAAAGCACATTTCAATGGATTCATTTTCAGGCCATGCTATCTCATTCTTTCAAATGAGCGCCTTAGATGATCAATGTGGTCAAGGTGGTTGTGTGACTTAACCACAACATCATCTATGTATACCTCCATGAATTTTCCAATCATGTCATGGAAGATGGCATTCATGGCTCTTTGGTAGGTTGCACCGGCATTTTTGATTCCAAAGGGCATGACTACCCTTTCGAAAGTACCAATTGCACCTGGATAGCGAAAAGCTGCCTTTGCAACATCCTCCTCTGCTATGTAGATCTGGTTGTAGCCACCGTGTTCATCCATGAAGGACAACACTCAATGTTGGGCGGCTCCATCTACCAGAAAGTCTGCAACAGACATAAGATATTCATCTTTAGGGGTGGCTGAATTAAAGTTACGAAAGTCAACACACACCCTGATTTTACTGTTCTTTTTTACTACAAGAACTATGTTTAAAATCCATTCTACATACCTGGCGGCACAGATAAATCCTACTTTAAGGAGCCTTTCAACTTCCTCTTTGACTTTAAGGATGACATCATTTGCCATCCTTCTAGGAGGTTGTTGATAGGGACGGTATCCTTCAATGATTGGTAGACGATGCTCCACCAAGTCACGACTTAAGCCAGGCATTTCGTCATAGTCCCATGCGAAACAATCTTTGTACTCTTTTAACAAGGCTACAAAGCATGGCTTGTCTTCTTCGGCCAACAATTGACTTATGTAAGTCGGCCTAGGCTCTTCCTCAGTTCCAAGATTCACTTCAAGTAAAGGATCTTGTACCTCAGCCTTGAGATCATCTAGCTTCATGGGAGCATGGTCAAGTTCTTTCATGGTGATCTCATCTTGTATGTCTTCTACACTTTGATAGGCCGCATTAGCTGATGGGGCGACTGAGTCCTCTAAGCTTTGGAGCTTCATCTCTAAGGCCAATGTCAGCAACTTTTTCAAGATGTCGTTGGCCAACACAACCTCTCTAGGTTGTGTACTCATGGGACCTCCTCTATGATAGGAGCACATGGAAGCGGCTTGAAGGGGATCAAAGCATCATGCCGCACAAGATTTTCCATTACCTTTTTCAAGGCTTCTTGTTTGACTTCTCCAGTGGAGATGATAGGGTATGGCCGACCATACTTGTCCTGGCCCATGAACCTAATAGGTCTAGTGGTTCCATCATAGAACCTCACATCTACTGCATTGGATTCAACCTTGAATGGTCTGTTGTTTGCCTTGACCACTTCAACTTCAGTGACATTCCAAAACATCATTAGTTGGTGTAAAGATGATGGGACACACCAATTAGAATGAATCCAATCTCTACCAAGTAGCATGTTGTAAGTTGATGAGGAATCAACTACAAAGAAGGCAGGGAAGGACGTTTTTGACCCAATGGTCAACTGGGCAGGTAGTATGCCTCTTGTCTTCATGATGTTTCCAGAGAAATCACTTATAGTGACTTCTGACTTGATCAAGTCATCAATGCACTTGCCAAGCTTTTTCAATGATGAGTAGGGAATAAGATTCACCGTTGCACCATTATCAACAAGTACCCTGTTGATTGGGATGCCATCAACATGAGCCTTGATATACAAAGGCTTGATGTGGCAAGTGTTTGTTTCATCAGGTTTGGTAAAGATCATGGCTTTAGCATCATCTGAGTTGTTGCCCCCCCCGAGTCTTTTTCTTTTCCTGAAGGGATCTCAATGACATCTTCACTCTCATAGTGAGAGGGTGGTTCAAATGATTCCACTCGCTTCTTTAGCTTAGCAGCAAATGTGCATGGTAGAGTGAGGGTAATATGGTTAAGATTAAGCATGAACTGTCCAAAGGCCATTGAATCAATAGATTTGTTGTCAAAGTCTTCAGCAGCTAAGGTTTCTTCTGCACTCATGGCGACAGGCTTTTCTCCCAAACTCTCATCACACATGTTCTGATTAGATGGAGTTGGTATGGCATCCTCCATGTGGGTGGCGCCATTATCCTCCTAGTGTGGAGTCCATAGGCTTTCATCTTGGTCTCCTGGGTCTTGTCTACCTTCATGTTGATCTCTTCAATGATGACCCTCCTAAGGAGTTGTTTAGCAGCATCATCTATGGCTTCTTGTCTTTCGAAGAGAACGTTTTCAGCTTTGATATGTTCTATCCTCTCAGCTTCAAACTCTTTCCTCTCCTTATCTAACTTTGCTTTTTCAAGCAAAATTGATATTTGCCATGGTGGCATGTTCTCTGAGATGTGGAGTAGATCTTGAGTGGCCTCATGTGGTGGCCAGTCTTCAAGTCTTCTAGACAAAGCTTCATAAGGAAATTTATTGTAGTATGAGTCATTGTCAATACTACGGATCTCGAAGTCATCATCTTCCCCGTCTTCATCTCCTATGGCTAATGCTCTCATGGCTAGTCTTCTATAGGCAAGGACTGCTTCCTCATTGATGGCGCCTTTATCTGCTAGTTCTTGGCAAGAATAATCTTCATTGCCATATACTATGTCAATTAAGGCTTGCCTTCGATTTTGGAGTTCAACTTCCTTCTTACTTAGCTCAAGGGCTTTTGCTTTGAGCTTTGCTTCTTCAGAAAGGATTTTCTCCTTGCACAGCTTCACTCCCATGTCTACTAAGTCCATGAGGGATACATCCATCTCGTTGGTAGGTGGTGAGCCCTTTGAAGGTCCATTTCCACTCTTATAAACTTGCATGGCGTCAAGTACTTCTTCACTTCGAGCTTTTGCTATTCTTCGAAGTTCTCGTCTCCTCCAAGTCTTTCTATTCTTTTGAACAGGGTACTTGGGATGTTGCACTCTTCGCCACACACCCTTTTGAGTGTTTGATGGTGGCTTGACCATTCTTGGTCGTGCATGGTCACTTCTCGACTTCATTTCCTTTCTCACAGCTGCATGGCGATACTCTTCCTTCTTGTGATCCAACCATGGTCTGATCTCATGCTTAGTCCTCTTTGAAAAGGACTTAGAATGAATCTCAACTTCAGGTTGTTGATCATGCTCTCTTGGAAGATCTCTGCACCTTGTGATGGGTAGATGAGCTGGGATGAGGGGAAGATGGCGCCATTCTTGATGATGACTCTCCATATTCCTATTTGCTCTGCTTAGGAGGAGGAAAAGAAGCTTCTAGCTTGCCCCCCGAGTTAGGAGTGTGCTTTGCCTTGTTTTTTTCCTTCTTCTGGAGTGGAGTTTTTGATGAAAATTCCAACTTCCTCTGAACCCTCTTCTTAGAAGAAGTATCAATAGTTTCCACAGGTTCTTCCTCATCTTCAGATGAGAAAAGTTCCAGCTTCCTCCTTGGTGCCTTAGACTTAGCTTTATCAACCAACTTCTTGGTTTTAGTAGAGTGGTGATAAAACTTACCTTCATGTTGAGGGTTGGCTACCAAGGAAGTACTTGGAGCCAAAATCGCCTTCTTTGGAGTTGTTTCCCCCTTCTCTTTCTCCTTACTAGCCAGCTGTCCATCCTTTGGGAGGTTGAATGTGACCATGTGTATAGGAGGCGAGAAAGGATTTTTATCAACTCCCATGTCTTTCTTAGGCGCCTAAGGGAACTTCAGGATCCCTTTTTCTATCTTTTCTTGTACTATATTCTTGAACACAGTACAGTTGTTGGTTGGATGCCTCTAGGAGTCATGGTACTTGCAGTACTCTCTTCCCTTGATGTCCTCAGGTGAAGGAAGGACATGTCCAGGTGGTAACTTGATCATACCAGACTTATGTAGGAAATCAAAGACTTCATTTGTTTTTGAGGTGTCAAATGAATAAGTCTTGCTCCCATCATAAGGTTTTTTCTCTGCTTGTCTCTGGTACATAGCAGCAAATCTCTCCTGGATCTGAGGGTGTCCCACTCCTGTCTTCACTAGACATGGACACTCAATAGGCTGATCTGCCTTGACCTCTGCTATTCCAAGTTCAAAGTTTGGCTCTTGATAGTAAGTGCCATAAGATGAACTTCTTCTTTTATTTTCCTCCCTTAGGAGAGTCTCATACCTTGTCACCTTAGTTGACATTTCGAAGAAATCTCTGAAGTCAACTCCTTCAAACTTCTTTCGAAGTTCTATGTCAAGTCCATTATGAGCTAGGCGCACAAACTCTATCTCATGGAGAGGTGCGCGACACCTATTCCTTAGCTTCTTGAAACGAGCTAAGTACTACACAGCTGACTCCCCTTTCTTCTGGTAGAGGCGTGACAAGTCAGCCATGGAGACCTCAAGTTCAGTTCTATAGAATTGTGTATGGAACAACATTTCCATCTCCTCCCAGGTTCACACTGAGTTGGGTGGTAGGTTGATGTACCAAGTAAAAGCTGCTCCTGTGACAGAGTTAGGAAACGGGCGAAGCTTGTGGTAGCCAGAGTTAGCTTCTCCACACTGTACAGTGAAGCAAGCAATGTGGTCCAGAGTAGTCTGCTCACTCGAGTTGCCAGAGAAGCTTGTGAAGTCTGGGACTTTGTACCCACGAGGTAGAGGATAGAGTCTATCATATTCCTTAGGATAAGGCTTCTGGAAGGATGGCCTGCCTACTCTCCTGTAGGCTGGGCCAATCATATCTTCAATCATCTCCCTGATGTGGTTCTGATTGACTGGACCTTGTACATCAGTAACTTGAGGTGGATGGCGTGGAGCAGGATGGCGTTGAGGACCATTCCTTGTGCCATTACCATTACCATTCCTTACATGAGGTGGTACATAGGCTACAACTCGAGGACCAACTGGGTTGACTTCCTCTTCCACATTGTCAAGGGCGTGATCTGCAGCCTCTTGATGTCTAGGGATGAGATCAGCTTCATTCTCACCCCTTACTGCTCCCTCCCTAGGAGGTGGTAAGTTGTTATTACCAACCACTTCCACTTGAGGTGGAATTCTCACCTGGTTGGCATCATTATGGACATGTGGCGCCACATCTGGAGGTAGAAGTGCTGGAAGGTTAACTTGCCTCGGATCTTGGGCTACTTGTTGGATCTGCCCCCCGAGTCTATCTTCCACTTGACCAATTTGAGCCAGGATGTTCTCACGGTCTTGAATCATCTGCTCCTTAAGAGAGTCATTAGCTTCCTTAAGTTGGTCATGAGATCTATTCATCTGATCCATGGATCTCATAAGTTGCTGCATCCTCTGCTCATGTGCCAAGGAAATTTCATTCATGGCTTCAGTGAGATATTGCAGCAAGATCTTTGAATCAGACTCTATAGGTAACTGCGAAGGAGCAGCCACGACTTTGCTTCGGGTTTGCATGTTGTGACTAGATCTCCCTTCATCAACCTTAGGCGGCATGTTTGCCACTTAGTAGAACTTAGGAAAATAAAAGAAAAGAAAAAAGTAAAGAAAATATACCTTGGAGGCGTTGGAGGAGGAGAGATCTACTACCTTGTCCTGCTAAAAGCGTCGAGGGAAGTAAGTTGGTGTGGACCTTTGAGTCAGGCGGACACCTTGCTGAGAGACTAGGAGAAGGAGAGCTGGGGATCACCGACTATGTAGGTGAGAAATAAGCAGGGGGAACGCCAAAGAGGGAGAGCAATTAGCTGCTTGTCCCACTGGGCATGCCAAAAAGAGATGTTGTGCCAAAAATCTCTTGCTAGAATTTTCGCGGAGAATCCTTTATGACAGCATAGGGGCGTGCCAGTCAATTTGCTGAAATTGACAAAGAAGTAAAAATTGGATCTGGTGCGCGGAGCAGCAGATTAAAAGATCAGAGCGATTGTGGGAACTGGATTAAAGTCACACCGGAGCATTTAAATCATTGGATCCACAACAAGATTGTTCTCCATAACTGGGCCTTCCTCTACTTTTTTAAACTGGATCAGATCTGTGAGATCTGTTCTTGATTGAGATTGAAAGAAAATAACAACTTAATTTTTATTTATGAAAGAGAAACACGTGTACAGTATTTTTGTGTATGGAGACAAGATTGGAACAAGAGAAAAACACTAGAAAAGTGTCTGAAAGTCCTGAGACAGGATCTGAACAAGAAAAATATGATGAACGAGTAAGAACTCGTGATGAACAAAAGTAAAAATGGCGCAGAGCCAGAGAGAAAAATAAGCACAGGGATTGGTTTTTTGCGCGGAGCAAGTTTGTAGCTTTAGGAGTTGGTTTTTTTGGAAGAGTGATTTTCCTAAGAAAATGTTTTGAGATGTGTAATCTCTAAGAGATGGTTTTTGAGATGTGGAATCTCTGAGAGATGGTTTTTGAGCCTTGGAATGGCCTCCTTTATATAGGGGGCGGCATGGGCCTTGAATTTAATGGGCTTGCCTTGGTGAAGAAGGTGAATTCCTCCTCCTAGGTAGATGACAGCTTCCAAGAAGGTGCAGTGAAGCTTCTTTCATCTCATGATTGCTTCCAACTACTGGGGAGAGGGAAAAGTAGATGCTAGGGCGCCACTCTCTTGGATGGGAGATGGAAATCTTCCTCCTGGGTGGTTGAGGAATAATTCTTCTTCCTATCACATTTCAACATGCCTTCGTTGTTTCTTTTGTGCTGAAATCAGCTAATTTGACTAAGAAGTGGCCTACTGACATCATGAATTGGACTTTGAACACTAGGGCCACGAAATTATCCATAATTAATCATACTTAGTTCTTCAACTCATGAAAATGTCACTTAGTTAAGAAAATGGCTTAAACCGAGGTGAGAAAGCCATATGTCCTTAACTGAAAAGAATGCAAAAGTTGCAAACGAACTCAGAATAAACCAAAATTTCACCAGTAAGCTTAGATTATCTTCATAAGACTATGGAAAAAATTCCAAGTGAATTCGAGCTCTCTATCATGGTGAACTTGGTTTCACTCCCAAAATGTCCTTAACTGAAAACTGGGCATAAGTTTTTACACCGATGTCAGAATAAGGTAAAATTTTACCAAGATTATCTACATAGCTCAAGGGTCATCATGGTATGCTCCTTGGTAGAAATCGCAACCTCTAGCCTCTTCAATTGATCAATTTTACCATTTTGTCCTTAATTGAACAAAATTCAAAGTTGTAGTTTCGCCTCCCGGAGAAGGAAAAAGGGCTAGGCGATTTCTCCACTATGTTAGGTCGTTTATATTGAGGAGGTATGAGGTTGAAAATCTCATGCCTCTCTCACTTAGGTAGTTGTTTCTCTTACTGACAAACTTTTCCTGTAGGAAGAGAAAAATAACTCTCTGCCACCTTCCTGCAGGAAGAGAAAAATAACTCTCATCAGGGAGGAGGGCGGCCTCTCCTCTACATGGGAGATGACTTTGGGCCTTCTTATCAAGTCCATGAGGTATTTTTCATCTCATGGGTAGATGGTAAGCAACTTTCCTCTTTTACTGTTTGCCTCCCTAGTAGACAGCAATATTAAAGGAAACTGCTTCTGTTTGATTTTCTTTGCCACTCTCCTAGGTAGGGGCGGCATAGATGATGATTTTAATAATAATTATTCAAAAAAATAATTATTATTTATTTAATAATTAATAAATTTCAGCCCTTGTAATTAATTATAAGATTTTCCTAATTCTATTAGAACTAGGGTGGTGCAGAAACCAAGTTTCTTTAGGATTTTTAATCTAATCCTGACCACTCATCTTAATTATATTTATGTGAAGACCAATTTACCCTCAATTGTAAATTGAGGTATAAATAGTAATTCTTGAAAGTAAAGGCAAAGATTGAAGAAATAAATTTCACTAGATTGTAATAACTGGATTACAACTCTAAAATAAGAACAAGGGTGATGAAAAGTAAAGATAATGTTGATCAAACAAGAATTTGCATCTCTGAAAAGAGAGGATTTTGGTTTTTCCGTAGAGGAGTTGTGTGAATGTCCTTTGAAAACTTTGGAGAGCTTCTCTATATATAGGGGACAACATGTGCTTAAATCTTCATGGGCTTTCCGCACCAAATTTTCAAGATTTCGATCCGATGCGAACTATTGATCCTCTGCACTGCTTGCTGATTTTCAAGAAACTTCCGGGAAGCTGCTGAGATGTTTCTAGAGTGCTGAGACACCACACACCATTGACTTGGGCTCATCATCATCAGGACATTGTCTTTAACTGAATCACCATAGCTCATGCGCATCGATGTGGGCTCGCTACTTCAAATCTGGTGCGAGGTGACAGATTTGGTGACAAAACAACCTAGAATGACTTGTAAACTTGAACTTGTTCCACTAAGCCACGAAATTGACTTAACTTAATCATATTAAGCTCATCGTTCAGTTAGAACCAAAATCGATCAAAACAATGGCTAAAAACGGTGCAAACAGAGTCATATATGTCCTTAATTGAAAAGAAAGTAAAACTTGTCGGTAAAAGGTATGGCACATTATTATCACGCCATAGACCACTACTAACATTTATGAATATGGCTCCATGCATACAGTGCCATAGATCGATCAAAATACACCATTTTCAGCTTTCATGTCCTTAATTGAAAACCGATGAAAAGTTATGAAAATGGTATAACTAGAGTCGAATCACTTCAAATAGCCATTATATTTGTTGTAGAGCATGTCTCATGCCATGTGGTGAAATCACCATGCTTAAATCGCACCATTCTGGTGTTTTGTCCTTAATTGAATACCGAGTGAAAGTTAGCTTCCGAACCAAAACACACCAAAACTGATCAGAATGGAGCACGACTACTAAAAATTCATGGTTGGAGGGTGCCGTACTGTTTAAATCATCACCAAGGTGCTTAAATCACAAACCCTAGCTCGGATGTCCTTAGGTTAAAAACCATTAAAAACTTGACTCGGTAGGACTCCGCACCGAACTAAAAGTATAATCCGCACCCGACATATCCTCACCTAACAAAGTCCGCACTTCACATGGTGCGACATAAATATATTCCGAACCGATGTACTTAATTTTCAATAATTATAATTATTTTGGGCTTATGGGATCAATTTAGGGGTGGATTTTGGGAGGAACATCACCACTTTTGATTTCAAGAGGGTGTGGCTCATATTTGCCACTAAATAGTATGGCCATTGACCAAACCACTTTATTAGCCAATTTGTTTCAAATAAATAATTGGAACCAAAGCCTAATGGCTTTAATTCAATGATGGAACCAATATTATAGCGTTGATAATTATGGACAAAGCCAAACCAACTTTGGCTTTCTCATATGGCTAAATCACCTTCACCACTTAGCCATTTTTTATTAATCTATATCTATCTATATCCTATACTATATATAAAAGTACGAATAAGGGAAAACTTTATATTTTTCGATTGTACCCATTTTTTTTCAAATATATTTCTAAATTGTCATTATTAAATAATATTTTAATAATTCCACTATTAAAATAATGGAAATTTAGATTATCCTCATTAATTAGGATCCAATGTGGCCAATAGGGATGCCCCACTTCATCTTTAGCATCTGAATTTTTGTCTAAAACATTCTCCAAGTTGGTTAGGAGAGATCAATTCTGTCTAGAAATTTCAAGGGTAAAATCGTCCACTGAAACGGCAGAATTAGGTCTCGAGAACATAAAAGTTGTAGATCTCGGAATCCTCTTTCCAACGGTACCTCATTTGCATTTTTCTGAGCTCTGGATCAAAAGTTATGAATTTTCTTCCAAAACTGCTCTTGTGTGAAGCCCTCCTTTAAATAGGATTTAACAATGCTGCATCAGGCCTGAATCATTACTGCATCATAATTACGGATTGGAGTTGGACTCCTTCTTTAGGCTTCCATATTAACGAATTGGGCCTAAGAATATCAGATTTAGACTTCAAGACATCCGGCTTGGCAATTTTGATTTCATGGACTCAAACGAACCTAATGGGCCTATTGGGCCGAAATGAGACAAAATCAATAGTTTCTCCCAAGCTAATTAAATTATATATAAAAGTATGAATAATGGAAAACTTTATGTTTTCCGATTGTACCCTTTTTTCAAATATATTTCTAAATTGACATTATTAAAATTTATTATTTAAAAATCAAGTATAAAGTTTCAATCTAGACCGAATTATAAGTTTGTAAAATTGATTTTCATTGATAAACATGCAAATTTCTACGAATAATGGAAAACTTCATGTTTTCCGATTGCACCTTTTTTTTTTCAAATATATTTCTAAATTGCCATTATTAAAATTTAGTATAATTTTATTATTTAAAAATTTCAATTTAGACCGAATTATAAGTTTGTCAAATTGATTTTCGTTGATGAACATGCAAATTTCCTTTACTATTATTTTTTGAATTTAAAATTTTACTTTTAATTTCAATTTTTTAAATGTCAATAAAAAGATTAAACTAACACTAACACGTACAATACTATTGTTAGTGAAGCTCCATCTCTTCGTTATATAATGTTTTGCTGCATTCACTTTGTTCAGTTGGAAATTGTTGAGTTAGAAGAGTAGGTGATATTATGATTTTGATTTTCTTGTCTCTATGTGGTTATCAAAATTTCATAAGATGGTTATTATAATATCATGAGGAGGTTATCAAAATTCCCTAATGTGGTTATCAAAATTTCATGAGAAGGTTATCAAAATTCCATGAGAAGGTTATCAAAATTTCATAGTGTAGTTACCAAAAAATTTCATAGGATCAGGTTATTAAAATTTCTTAGGAAAGTTATTGAAATTTCATAGTGTGGTTATCACAATTTTATAGAAAGGTTATCAAAGAGATTATCAAAATGTCATAGCGAGGTTATAAGAATTTCATAGTGTGGTTAACAAAATTTCATAAGGAGGTTACTAATATTTCATGGGGAGGTTATCAAAATTTCATAGTGTGGTTATCAAAATTTTTTAGTGTGGTTATCAAAATTTCATATGAAGGTTATAAAAGTTTCAATTTCATAAGGAGTACAAAAATTTGATAGATGGTTATCAAATCTCATAGAGTGATTATCGAAATTTCTTAGAGAATGAAAATTTATAGGAAGATTATTAAAATTTCATAGTGTTGTTATCAAAATTTCAAAGCGAGGTTATCAAAATTACGCAATGTGATTATCAAAATTTCATAGAGGGGTCAACAAAATTTTATAGAGAGGTTTTCAAAATTTCATAAAGAGTTATCAAATTTTCAAAATGTTATTACCAAAATTTCATAGTGGTATTTCTGGGGAGGATATCAAAATTTTATAGTATGGTTACCAAATTAGGAAGGTTATTAAACTTTTATTATGGAGTAATCAAAATTTCAGGGAGGATATCAAAATTTCATATGACGGTTATCAAAATTTTATAGGGAGGTTTATCAAAATTTTATAAGAAGGTTTATCAAAATTTCATAGCGTGGTTATCACAATTTCATAGTGTGATTATCAAAATTTCAGAGTGTTATTACTAACAATTCATATGGAGGTTTTTAAATTTTCATAACGTGGTTATCAATATATCATATGGAGGTTATCAACATCTCATAGTGTTGGTTATCAAAATTTCATTGGGAAGTTATCAAAATTTCATAGTGAGGTCTTCAAAATTCCTTAGGGAGGTTAACAAAATTTTATGAGAAGGTTAAAAAATATTGACAAAAAGGTTCTCCAAATTGCATAGTATCGTTATTAAAATTTCATATGAAGGTTATCAAAATTTCATAAAGAGATCATCAAAACTAGTGTAATTATCATAATTTAATAGGAAGGTTGTTAGGGCTTTGGGTCTAGGTCAATTTGTCACAATTTACTTAATTACCCAAATTGTAAATTAGGTTATACACAATTATGAGTAGGACTTACATCAAAAAAAATTTCCATATAATTACTTTAGTGACAGAGGGGAAAAAACAGAGAGGGACAAATGAGAGAAAAAAGGAAGGGGAAAATAAAAGATGACTTGTATGAGGTGGCCAGAACATGGCAGCGGATATTGGCGACGACGGTATTTTAATTTTCCATTGGTTGATTGGATGAAAATTGTTAGGCGGGTGATTACATTTGGTATATTTATAAAATTTAAGTGACTTGATTGGGATAAATTGATGTTTGATAATTAAAGTAGGAAATATATTAAAACTTTATCGACCATTGGTGAAATTTAATTGACTTGCCTGTCACCATGGTTCTTCTTAATTAGAAAAAGGAAAGTGAACCCAAATCCATCCTCGTTTGAACTTGATTGCCAAAGGAAGCCGAATGTTAGGAATTGAAGTAAAATCGAACCCAATAATTATCTAACCCGAGCTTGACCTGAAGCGAAATTAATTTCCTATATGTTCAATAATTAAAGTGTTAGAAATATATTATCAAAACCAAATATCCATTTTGGACATAAAAGTTTCTAAAATTGCTCGATTTGAGTCCAAAAGTTTTCGAGTCCAGACAAATCAAGAACAAGGCTGACGGAAATTAGGTTGTGTGCCATGTAGAGATTCAATGGCGGTTAAGACTAGAAGCTGAATATGGAAAATGAGAGGAAAAACCTATTTTCATTAATTGGTTACAAGGTATTTATACAATATATGAATTTTGGTATAAGTCAAATACAAAGAGCTATCTAGTATAACAAACTATTTGGTGTAACAAACTTTACAAATCAAATATTGAATTTGAATTTAAGATGAAGGATAAGTTGGTCACTTATCCCTTACACGCCCCCTCAAGATGGTGTGGATGTTGAAGAAATGCCAATCTTGGATTGTAATTGCTGAAACTTCTAGCGGGAATGTGGCTTTGTTAGTAAATCTGCTAACTGGTCATGAGTGGAGACATGTTTCACTTGCAGGGAACCAGCCTGAACTTTATCTCTAACAAAGTGGAAATCAATCGATATGTGCTTCATTTTGGAATGAAGAGCTGGGTTGGCAGACACGTAGGTTGCACCGATGTTGTCAGAGTAGATCATGGGAACATTAAAGATCGATACTTTAAGTTCAGACATCAAATTTTTAACCCAAGCGAGTTCTGCCACAGCACTGGCAATGGCCCTGTATTCGGCTTCAGTGGAGGATCGGGCAACCGTTTTCTGTTTGTTGCATTTCCAAGAGATAAGATTCCCGTTAAGATAGACAAGATAGGCTGAGGTAGATTTGCGATCACTTGTATCACCTGCCCAATCTGCGTTTGCATAGGCATAAAGTGATGGGGAATAGGTACGACAGGAGGAAGTGATGGATCTCCGCAGGAAAAGGCCAGTTGACAAAGTGCCCTTGAGGTACCGCAGGACACGTTTCAAGGCCTGCCAATGTACATCTGTAGGTTGATGCATAAACTGAGCAAGTTTATTGACTGCAAATGACATATCCGGACGAGTAATAGATAGATACTGCAGTGCACCAATAACAATTCTGTATTCTTTTGCATCAGGTAATCAGGTGCCAGTATCCAAGGTCAGAAAGACAGAGGATGCCATGGGTGTGCCAACAGGCTTGGAGTCAAGCATATTTGTGCGTTGCAACAGGTCAGTGACATACTTTTTCTGAGACAAAAGGATGTTGTTAGCAATAGTTTTGGTTTCAACACCAAGAAAATAACTCAAGGGTGCCGGATCCTTAAGTGAAAAATACTTTCGACAGTGAGCAAACAAAGTCTTGTAAAAAAGACTTAGAATTGCCAGTTAAGATGATATCGTCGACATAAACAAGGAAATAAGCAGTGATATCCTTAGTTGTGTAGACAAATAAAGAAGAATCTGACCTTGATTGTTGAAAACCAGACTTTATGAGAAACGAACTTAGAGCATTATACCATGCTCTTGGTGCCTGTTTCAGGCCATATATAGCCTTCTGAAGTTTGCAAACATACTCTGGATGTGAAGAATCTATATAACCTGGAGGTTGCTTCATAAAGACATCTTCTGACAGAATTTCATGAAGAAACGCATTATTGAAATCAAGTTGAATCATCTGCCAATTGAACTGAATTGCAGCAGACAGGACAAGCCGAATGGTGGTTGGTTTTACCACTGGGCTGAAAGTTTCTAGAAAAATCTATACCCGGCCTTTGATGAAACCCCTTGGCAACCAATCTCGCTTTGTATTTGGAGATGGTGTTGTCTGGGTTTCGCTTGAGTCGATATACCCATTTGCAGCCAACAAGATTTTGTGTAGGAGAAGGAGGAACAAGCTGCCATGTACCATTTCTTATAAGTGCATTAATCTCATCGGACATGGCAGATCTCCAATTCGGGTCCTTTACTGCCTGTGAAACACATGTGGGCTCTGCCGCAGAGATAGGATGCTTTGTAGCCAGGAAAAATTTTGGATTTGGCTTGTTGATGTTGTTCTTTGACCGAGTTACCATAGAGTGAGTATTGGTGTTCGGTTGGATGTCTAGATCTGAGGATTGCGGTAAAGGTTCTTGCGGCAGTAGAACATCCTGCGGCAATGCAATATTCTGCAGAAGTGGAACATCCTGCGGCAGTGGAACAATATTTTGTAAATCCTGCGGCAGTGGACCATCTGCCTGTACACCCTGCGGTGAAGCTGGACTTAAATCATGGTTAGAATCCGAATTCACAGCATGTGTTGGTGCGGGCATTGAAGTGGATGGCAGAGTAGACTCAACAGAAGAGTGTTTATCTAGAACAACTAGACTCGGACTCGCTAGAAAAGAAGCGACAGTGGACTCAAGATCTAAAGATGACTGCAGTGATTTTTGTGGATATGGAAATTGATCTTCAACAAATTCAACATGACGTGATACAAAGACTCTAGAAGACTCCAAGTCGAGACACAGAAAAGCACTTTGGTTGCTAGAATATCCTAGAAAGACACATGGTTTGGAACGCGGCTGAAATTTATTTTTGTTGAAAGGACGGAGACATGGATAACAGAGACACCCGAAGACACGTAGTTTGTGGTAATTGGGATCTTTCTTGAAAAGAATTTGGAATGGTGAGTGAAAATTGAGTGTGGGAGTTGGCATGCGGTTAATGAGGTATGCAGCGGTTTGGAGAGGAAGAGAAGCTTGGTGTAGGAGAGTTAATCCAGTTTCAACAACGCGGCGGTGATGTTTTTCGGCAAAACCATTGTGTTCGGAAGTATGGGGAGGTGTTTGTAGGTGGGAAATACCATTTGGTCCAAGAAATTGTTTTAGTTTCTCATACTCTCCGCCCCCATCAGAATATAAAGTAATAAGAGATGTGTCAAAGAATTTTTCAACCACAACTTTAAACTTAGGGAACAAGAGAGAGAGATCTGACCTTTTGTTTAATGGAAACAACCAGATATACTTTGAATAGTGATCGACAAAAATTACATAATATTTGTGGCCAGCAAATGATGTAATAGGTGCTGGACCCCAAATATCTGTATAGACAAGTTCTAAAGGCTTGGAACTAGTTAAAGATGACACTCCAAAAGACTGCTTGTGACTTTTATTGCAGTGGCAGGAATTACAAGAATGAAAATCTTTAGACAAATGTGGCAAGGAAAAATCCTTGATGACTCTACTGAGAATGAGCTTGGAGGGATGACCTAGGCGCTTGTGCTAGTCTTGGGTAGAAACACGAACAGAAGACAAAGCAACATGCTTTATTGGCTGGAAACTAGAAGAAAATTGATAGACGTCTTCCACATTCAACCCCCGCGACAACACTGCTCGAGTCTGCAAATCCTTAACCAAAAATTTATCAGCATCAAATTCAACAGAGACATTGTTTGCTTTGCAAAATTTCGAAACAGAAATGAGATTCTGAGCAATTTTAGGCACACATAATACTTCCCGCAGTTTGAATGAATGATCAGAAGAGGTAAGCTCAGTATCACCAATATGAGTTATGGACAGACCTGTTCCATCACCTATCTGAATTGCGTCAGTACCATCATACTCTGCAAAGATGGCAAGATTATTAAGATCTGCGGTAACGTGATGTGAAACACCAGAGTCCATACACCACGTTTTTCCAAATTGCAAAGCATTGGCATAATTTGCAGTTGCGGCAGGACGTGAAGTGAAAAAGGATTTGCCTCTGCGGCATTGTTTGGTAGAATGCCCGATTTTCTCACAAATTTGGCAAATGGGCCTATTGTTATCATTGGAGCCAAAAGACTTGCCTCTGCGGAAATTGTTAGAAAAATTTGGAGAAAAACCACGTTTTGCTATATTAGCAGTGGGTACCTGTATGGCAGGATTTTCAGCCTCCTGTTTGAGAAAAAGTTCGAAGGAAACAAGTTTGTCGTGGAGCTCCTCAAGAGAAATTGGTGTTTCACGCGCCCGAATTGCAGTTGAAATCTCTCTGACCTCAGGCCCAAGGCCATTCAAAATGTAGAGGATTTGATCATCCTCTTCAACCACGGTGCCAGTAATATGTAATTCATCGACAATATGTTTCATTTTCTGAAGAAACTCTGCCACATGTTGATTGTTCCTTTTGGTGGAGGTAAGAGAACTCTTGAGATCCATGATTCTGGATCGAGTTTTTTTTGCATACAATTTGAGCAGCTTTTGCCAGGCATCATAAGAAGTTTTGGAAGAGGCTACATATGGTAGCACTGGTTCTGAAGTGGAGGCAATTATGCCATGAAGAATTAGTTTGTCCTGCCGAAGCCAGAAGGCATAGTCAGGGTTGGCAATCGTTCGACCATCTTTGGTCACTTCTTTGGGTGGTGCGGCATGAATGCCATCAACAAATCCAGCGAGGTCAAAACCTTGAAGGAGAGCGTCAAATTGGGCACGCCAGGAAGAGAAATTTTTGGAGGTAAGTTTCAATGGCAACTGAGCAGTGGTGTTGATGGAAATGGGTTGGGGCGTGATGGTGTTTGCAGCAGCCATTGATGAGAAGAAAGAAAAACCGGGATCAATCAAGCTTTAGCTTAGAAAAAGTCTGATACCATGTAGAGATTCAATGTCGGTTAAGGCTAGAAGCTGAATATGGAAAATGGGAGGAAAAACCTATTTTCATTAATTGGTTACAAGGTATTTATACAATACATGAGTTTTGGTATAAGTCAAATACAAAGAGCTATCTAGTATAACAAACTTTACAAATCGAATATTGAATTTGAATTTAAGATGAAGGATAAGTTGGTCACTTATCCCTTACATGCCACATGTGACATGTGCTATGACCTTTTCTAACAATCTGATTGAGCACGGATAATTGCCGCGTTTCCTCGCAATACGTGTTGCACGTTACACGCACCCAAGGACTCACGAAGCGTAAAATATGAATTTCAAACAAATTTTCATAATTGAGAACGAAGATAAAGCGGTAAGTAATAAAAACAATATAGTAAACTTATATAAATGCATTTGGTAAAATAGTTTACAAAATCAGAGTTTGTAAAATAGCGGAAGGCTATAAAATTGGTCCAGTGGATTCAGACAGTCTAACATCATTACAGGGACCTTGTATATCTACTGTGACAGTCACGAATGTGTCGAGTACAATACACAGGGTTGGTTCCTGAAAACACAACAAGAATTTAAACGGGTGAGTCTTCCAAGGAATAATCAGTGAGTGCAGAGAACTAACTAACACCGCATTAAGAGTGAAGTGCATGGCAAATCTAAATCATATATTTTTTTAAACCATGATGAGAAGTTATATTGGAGCTTTTTAGTCACAAACAAATCCATGGTCATCAACCTTTTTTGTTTATTCAATTCATATAAAACGGATCTCATATCCAAAACATTTCGAAATTATACATATTTACATCAAATCTTATAGTCAATACGCTAATATCAAATATCCTAAACAATGATAAAACATTCATTCATAAACATAGCCCCAATTTAAATAAAACAGTAATCATTAACAAAATACATAAACACGTACGTGAAATACAATTTATTTAGCCTGTCAATTTAAAAGTCCAAGTAAAACGAATCATAAATTCTATTACTGTATGAAAATATATGTATATACGAAAGTATGTTGAGCCTCATTTTTAATCAAAATTGCATATATTGGACCATTGCCAAAAACATATCTGGTATCGCCTTGCGCCAGGGTCGACCACTAGAACCGTCAAGGACTAATTTATAATGAATACGTAATTTTTTTCAAATCATTTGTTTGATAAATTCGTTGATTTGCAAATCATAAAATCATATAAAACTCCATAGCAAATGTCGTAAGAAAATTTTCACTGATTTCATGTCCAGTCCTTGACGTTGGCACGGGCTTTGCTACTTGGCACTCCATAGCTACACCCACCAATTTCCTTAGTGGCATATCTCCACGCCCGCCGCATAAGGCCGCACTCATCCATGCCCCTCAAAACGTGGTCCGTGGACTACTTAACAAATAAGAGTCGTTGCAACACTCAGAGCATGTGCCAAAGAAAGTCATCAACAACAATATTTACATTATTCATCAAAGTAAGGCAATAGTCCATCACATAATATATCAAAAAATAATCATGTATCAATAACATTGGCTCACATTTTTCGGATCAAATTAATGACATTTACAAGTAACAATTATCAAAACAGATCAAATCATGCAACAAATTTCACCATGCACTTAAAACCATTTAAGAAAAACCTTATAAAATCATGCTCTTAAAAAAAAACAATATTTATAAACACGTCAGAGCATTTTCCAAAACATTTTTCTTAATGAAATGAAGCTAGCTACAAAACACTCACAGTTCGGGAGATTTGTATACTCCCACAATTGTCCCGAGAAGTCACTAATAAGGATCTGCCTAGCACATGTTGTTTCTCCTATTAGTGACAAAACACAATGTTTCCAAATAAAGTGTTCGAGTATAAGACATAAATTCACTAAAAGAATGTAAATGCAAGTCTTAATCCTATTCCGACCAAATAAACATCTTAAAACAAATCAATAATTATTTTGATTAAGCTTTTATTGGACCAAATATCAATGTCAACTAGGCCGTCAATTACCCTTTCATATCAATATCCACCAATCATCAATTTCAATAACAAATTCCAACTTAAATTATCATGACATAGATTCCAAATTGATGTCCTTAACCACACTTTCCATAATTAAATAATAATTAATCCCTGTGGGAGCCTTTTTGTGGGAATGTGAAGGAAGGCCTGGTTCGGCTCACTATGGATTCAAGCCTAGCCCAAATCTCCCCAGAAGAGGAGTTGGGTTACACAAGATGAGGTCCAAGATGCTGCTGTCCAAACAATGGTAATGCGGCAGGAAAACTAGGAAAACTCAGCTTTTGCAGGATAGAAGCAATCGATATAGCAGGAAAAGAATAAACTCAGCTTTTTATATGATAGAACTGAGGAAGATGAAAAAGATGAACGAAAACAGCATAAATCTATTTTCGTTGATATAAAATGAATCAGAACTCTTTATTGATTTCAGAACTTATGGGTAACAAATTAGAAGTGGGATTTGGGAGAAAGAAGAAGGAATCTAGTGAGAACAATGAAATCGAAACACAAGCTTGTGACAGTGGAGGAAAACACTGATTTGAGGAGAAGGAGATTGATTTCTTGATGCTCTTCGGTGGGTGATGAACGATTAGGGTTCTTGAACCTTTGCTGAATTTCTTGTTGTGAGCATGTGAAGTTTAGTATGTGATAGAAGATAATGGCCATCCCCCCTTTCAGCTGTTGGTGGTCCCCTTTTATAGCCTTCACTTTGCCCATCGGAATCCATGTCCGGTGACCCACTTTGGCTCTTGCTTTTTGCTTGATTCAATGAGTAGCCCATGGGTCTATGGCAAAGAATCTTCCGATTTGAGGAAGCTAACAATGGCCTTTTTTCCAACTCGAAATCAGTCCCCCATTTTAACAAGCACACATCGCTATCGTCGATGTCACCTCTCCATCAAATCAGCTTGAAGCTCCCCCAAGGTCAACTTAGCCTGTTTTTGATTTCACCTTCTGCAGGCCTTGATTACCCTTTTGTGTTAAGGAACGACTCCCAAGCATAGCCGTTCTTCCCAAGAGCGGTAATCAGGGAAGATTCCTTCCTCTTTTGCCTCAAATCCGCTACCCCCAATTTGTTTCACGCCGTGGACTTGGTCCACGATTAGCTCTGCAATGAAGATTAATTAGTGCTAATCTCCTGCCATAAATAAATAGATATGAGGAAATTTGAATTAAGTAGGGTCCTTCCCTTAGATGCTTTCCGCAGTGGGAAAGACCTGACATGTTGCAGCAGAAGAATAGAACTTTGTGCCTTTTGTCTTCATGCTTTTTGGCTAGATGATGAGGTGGCAAGGCTGATGCGCCAAGGGCTTATCAAGGACATCAAGATGACAATGGAGATCATGGAGAGGATGAGCATGGAGTGCAAGGAAGCATGGAGAAGCATGAAGATCAAGGAGATATCACACAACATGTTTCAAGCACCAAGGAGATGAGATATCACACAACATGTTTCAAGCACCAAGGAGATGCCAAAGATGCCATTTGATTCATTGAAGATGCCATTAGATCCAATGACTAGAGTAAGAGCCAAAAGATTCAAGGATGCATTATTGGGCCTTGGTCGAACTCATCTTGAAGACTTGAGGGGCCTTTTGTTTCGACTACTATACATATGGCCAGGGTATTTCACTTGGGAATCTGATATACCCATCCATGTAGTGGTCATTCTCGATTACCATGTTTGGTTCGCGCAAAATATACCCGGGCATTTCACTTAACTCTGTTTGGTTTATTTTGAATGGAACATGGGAATGTGACGGGTATGATGGTTGATTTTACAGAAATACCCTCTCTGTTTAATAAAAACATTTAATAAAAAATCGAAATGATAATCAAACATCCCAAATAAAATAATACCATACTAAATTTGCAATAATATCCTACAATATTATCTAAATTATCCAACAAGATATGGGCATGATTTCATCAAGACAATGGTTGTTTGCAAAAAAAAAAAAAACAAAAGAGTACAGTACTCCCTAACAAAATATGCATCCAACCACTGGAAGTGCAAACTAAAGTAAGTTTAAAAATTCATCCAAAACATACCAAATTAGTATGGCTAAATAAAACATTCCAACATCAAGTATTAATACCAACAACCCAAAATGAAGCTAGGATAGAAGCATTGCAATGTAAGCCCTCTTGTAGTCACCCAGCAAGGTCATGAAATATTGCAGCTTACCAAGGTCATTCGACAAGATGTCTCCCGCCTTTAGTTGTTGCTCTATAGTAAGGCCTTCAAGTTTCTGTATCTCCGGGAAGACCATTAGCCTTGCTTGGTGTTGATCCGCAAGGAATTGGAAGCAATTGGCAAGCTGGCCTATTCTTTGACTAGCACCCTCAAACATTGTTTCAATGTTTGTGACACTAGAGTCAGCCTCACCACCATCTCCAAGTTGGTCAGTAAAGGACCTCCTTCTCCTCTGCCTCCTTCCCCTAGATGAGTGGATCATAGATGGCTGAGAATGCTGAGTTTGGGTTCGGGCAGGTTGGGCTTGTGTAGGAAGGGGTTGTGTGCTTTCTCCGGCCTCATCATCTTCCTCATCTTCTTGCTCCAAAGGCGTATCAGGTGCCTCAGGAGCCTCGTAGTAATGGGTATCCCCCTCCCCATCAACGACAAGACCAACTCCAACATCTTCGGCTATGTCATGTAGCCCTGCTTCCCCCGGTCCTTCAGCATGCTCCCCGGTTGCTTTATCCTTGCCAAAAATTTGGGCCCATTCATCAAGGTAGCGAAAATGCTTGCCTCTTAACCCCTTTGCATTAGGATGTCCCTAAAAAAATGAAATAAATCATGGTTAAACAATATTTAATACACCAAATAACATGGAAAACCAAAATTATCCAATAATAATTCCAATGTTGTAGTAATATCAATTGCACATGTAGCCATGACTCCCACACAACATCATCACACATAACGCATTTATCGGAACTGTTCCAACCTAGCCCGGATCCCTTGTCACCTTGGATCTCGCAAAGCTCGACATATTGCCTCTTCCATAGCTTCACCCGAGAGGCAATATGTGGATGTCATTTGACATCACAGCCAGGGATCTTGTCTTTCATTCTTGTCTCAAGCTCCACAAGATATCCAGGCCTGTATGTCCCATTATCACACTTCCATTTCGGGTCTACAGACATGGCCAAGAGCAATTGCAAAAGGACTGGATCCTTTGGTGTCCAAACATGCTTGGTTCCTGGATTCTCTACAACCCTGTCTTTGCCCTTTGGCTCTTGTGTTTTTGGTGGCATCTAAACAAAATGACATCAAAACAGCCAAACAACCATTTTAACCCAACAACAAATGTAATAACTGCTGAAATCATCATCTAAATAACTAATTCAACAAGATTACTATCTCCACAAGAGTTAGTATCAAATGAAGATTTATTATAAATCAAATGAAGATTTAGTATCAAATAAGTAAATCATCCTATTACAATGTTTCTGCCAATAAATAACAAACAAGAATAATATGAAAAACAATGTCACAGGGGTATTCAACAATGGATAATTCAGTTATCAAGAACAATACACAATTCAAAGAAAAATTATTTCCCTAAAACTACCCTAAAGATGGATGGGTAACAATGTATTCAGCCCACATTTCGTTTGCTAAGTTATCTCAAAATTGACTCCATTCATCACATGCATCAACATATATGATCCTAGATGCCTCTAATGGGTCAAATTCTGACTCCCCGACCTCATCATCTATATCATCTTCCAAGGGATCAAGCGACATTTCATTCCTGATGTGATTATGTAGCAAGGCACACGCAGAAATGATCCTAGTTTGAATCTTGATTGGATAAAAGGACTTGCCACGAAGAATTGCCCATCGACCCTTCAAAAGACCAAAGCATCTCTCTATTACATTCCTAGCCGAGGAATGCCTGTAATTAAACAATTCTCTTGGCATTGTTGGTGTGTTTCCCCCCCTCCAATCAGACAAGTGGTACCTCTGACCCCTATATGGTGTCAAGAAGCATTTCCCATTGGGATAGCCAGCATCACAAAGGTAAAAGTAACCTAAAACAACTAGTGTTAGTGACAGACATAAACCTAGTAACCAGAACTAAACAAGACAGTTGCCTAAGTAGGGTTTAATAGTACCTTCGGGGACAACTAAACCATTTGGCCTCGATATGGCATCTCTCAAAACTCTAGAATCATGTGCAGATCCTTCCCACCCACGGAGTATGTAAATGAATGGCATATCCCTAGCACAAACTCCCAAAACATTGGTGGCTATCTCACTTTTCCTCGTTCGATATCTAGGTTTGTCCACAGCTCTGACATTAGCCTTGACATAGGTTCCATCTAAAGCCCCAAGGCAGTTCTAGTAAACGAAAGTGGAAAATCTAATTAGAAGTTATAGTTTTTAAAGTTGGAATTTAAATCCAAGTGAATTAAACAAATGTTATTACCTTGAACCATTTCCATCTTACTTCCATTTCATTTTCTCCAACAGGTTTGGGCTTCTTGAGTAGGACATCATGACATCTCAAAAGGGCCATCAAGACCGACCTAAAATGCCTACTAATTGTCTCCCCAGACCTAACAAAGTGAGTCCTAACAATGCTATTTTTCTGGTCATGAGCTAGAATGCACAAAAATGAAGCAACCATCTCTTGCAATGCTGTATTCCTAGTATCAGATAGGTGCCCAACAATCCGTAACAAATTACACAACTTAAAAAAAGCAGCTTTATCCATCCGAGTGCTTTCATAACATGCTAAATCAGACTTAAATATAACCCTATTCATATAGAGTTCCCTAATAACTGTCCTAGAACTATTGGGAAGGCCCCTACTCATTCTATTCCTAAGCATCCTACGCATAATGAGTAGGATTCCATAAATACCTATCATCACTTGCATTTCATAAAAAAGCACTGCAATTGCAGCAATGAGAGCAAGGTTTTCAGGAAGCAAAACATCCATTATTAAGGCCTAAACAACAAACAAAACAACAATAACACAAATATTAGTCTAGTGCACCACAAATTGTATCTACAATAGCCCAACATCAACCAAAACTCAACAATATTAACTTGTGGACTACCAGCAACCAAAGCCACAATTATAACCTAACCAACATCACCAATCAAATCCAATAATGCTATATTAAATAACAATGTACATATAATAAATCAAACATTTAGTTGGACATTACCTTTGCAAAACCCAAAGCTTAGTCTCCTAACGCAAAAGGAAAAATTGTAATGTAACTAATACTGCAAAAGAGTCGTAAAACAAAACGTAAATTTGTCAAAAAAACAAGTTTTCATAATGAACTAAATATTGAAATAAATTTAAAAATCGACCATACTAAAAAGTCTTACCCGAGAGGTGTCAAGCAAATCCATAATTATTTCCACCAAATTCGACGAAATAAACTAACCCGATTTCGATTTCTACAACAACATCGACAAACCCATTGTTAATTACCCCCAAATGGAGCAACAAATTTAATAATAGTGGGAAAAATTCGAAATTACTATAAGAACAAAGCATAAGACAACTGAGTATGAGATCTGAAAACCCATAACACACCCACCGTGAAAAGCTTGAAACCCACCGTCAAATCTACGAAATGAAGAAGAAGAAGAAGAAGGAGACAAGGGTCTGGCTAGGTTTTGTATTCGGGGAAGAAGATGAAGAAAAGAACATTTTTTGTTTTAATCTGAAGTTGTAGTCGATTATGTAGATGGTATAAGGAGAAAATATTTACACTTTCGGGGCTATTTTTGGAAGAAAAATTACGGACATTAGGAAAAATTCGTAATTGGCCATTTAAGTGGGATGACCATGTGAAGTCTCCCGCGTGGTCATCTGTGATTACCCCCGATTGCAAGGGGAATCTAGATGACACCCCGCGTGGCCATCAGGTCACGTGAGGGCATTTTCGATGACCAAGCAAACAGTAACCAAACGTGGTCATCACGTGGTCATCTGCGGAGATACCCGGTAATCTCCAGGATGACCACGAACCAAATGGCCCCTGAAGGCCATCGGAGTTCATGTGAAGAGCTTTGATGATGATTTGGGCAAGAATATTCCCATCGATTCCAAGCTTCTCACTTTGCTTGCAATCGATGGTTGATGGAGCTTTATTGTGTAATTAGGCCATTCATGGGCTTATTCTATCTTAGATTAGTTTATTTTTATGTTTAGAAGACAATTGGATTGGGCCTTGTTTGACTAAGTAAAATCCCTTCTTCCTTATGATTTATTTTTCCTAGTTTGACTTGGAATTAGGCTATTTCCTAGTCTTTATATATGTGTGCCGCCCAAGCATCTTGTAAACCGCCTTGGGGGTTATTTTTCTAGATCTAGGGCGTCACCCTTTGCCTATATAAAGGCCCCAACCCCCTCTTTTGTAATCAAGTTAAGTTTATCAATCAAAGAGAGTTTTCTTTTGAAAATTTAGCTTCTTTGTTCTAGTTTGAGCAAGCTTAGGGTTCTTCAATCTTGTAGAGCCCTAGCAAGCAATTAGATAGCGATTATCTAGTTGTGATTCTTGTGATCTTAGGTTGATAATTGCAGGTCTAATTATCCATCCAAGTCGACGAAAGAAGATCTAATCTTTGTGAAGAGTTCAAATCGACAAGAACTAGAAGTTGAAGTTGTCAAGTTGATCTTTGGAGGATTTTCAAGGATAGATTTGAATCTAAAACAACTAGATTCGCATCAAAGGCCCCATTGTTTTTTGGGCTCTCCCTTTTTGTTTGGGCCTGAAATAGAATTTTGAGATAGCAAGGCCCAACGTGATGTATATAATATGGGCCTTTGCTATATATGTAAATGTTAGGAATTTAAATGGCAAGGCCCAAATGTGTTACACATTATTATGACCCTTTGCCATATAGAAATTGCCCTTGTGTTATAATTGTGTTTACGAACTTTAGTATAGATGCATCTGTGTTATAAATGTGTTTGAGGACTTTAGAAAGAGAATTGCCCCTGTGCTATAAATGTGTTTGGGGACTTTCGTATAGATGCCTCTGTGTTATAAATGTGTTTGAGGACTTTAGAAAGAGAATTGCCCCTGTGTTATAAATGTGTTTGGGGGACTTTTGTATAGATGCCTCTATGTTATAAATGTGTTTGAGGACTTTAGAGAGAGAATTGCCCCTGTGTTATAAATGTGTTTGGGGACTTTGGGGAGGGGGAAATGCCCTTAGAGATATAAGAGATATAAATATGAGGGGATAGATGACCCAACCTTGAGTATGCTTGGTGGGCTTTTGTGAGCCTTGGATCATCCCCATTTTGACCCCTAACATTTAGCCCCCTTTGAGTGAGAGCTCCTTGCTGCAGCGGGAGCTTGAATCTCAAATTGATCATGGGTCAAAATTGCCTAATGGTCGCATCTTAATGGCAGGAAGATGGCTTCTCAATCAGGTAGGGGCTCCGCGGGATCTGCTGCACTTTCAGCTTCCGCAAGGCAAGCACTTTTCTACCCTTTTGATATTGGTGTTGAATTGCTTCCATCTCTTCCAATATTGAATTTTGTCATGGCAGATCGATGCTTTTGTTGTAATTAAAGTGGCTCATGTTAACAAGCTTCCTGCCGTGGGCAAGGTTGCCACTTTCGTAGGTAAGACTGATAATATTGCTACCATGAGTGATGAGACTAATGTGTCGGCTAATGAACCAAAGAACTTTTCTGCTTCTGGCAACATCTTGGAAGAAGTTTTGGATTCAACTGAGAACGCCATGGCCATAGATGGGCTTGCTTCACAAGAGGTTCCTCTTGGAGGGCAAGTTGCGAAAGAGATTTCTGCCATAATCGAAGACATCACCATGGAGCACGTGACCCACGATAGTTTTGGCTACACATCTGGTGAGTTGGTCTGATTGATCTTTCAATCAATTCTTCAACCATTTTCTTTGATGAATAATTGATGCTGCTGTAGGAGATGTTGGTGATACTGATGTCGTGATTCCCTCTGTCGCTGTGGCGGGAAACTAGGAGAGAACCAACAAGTTTACTTAAGATGAAGAACTGCTGTAAAAAGGGCAGATGGAAAGCTTTCTGCTGGAATGCTTCATAGTGGATTCTTTGCCATTAGTGACGACATGTGCAAGCACTAGGCCCTCGCCACATCATTTATTACTTGATGCCGCGAGTGGAGGAGATAATGAGATTATTTCCTGACTTTTCCGCCAATGTAGAAGTGAGTCTGCCGTAGCTAGTTTGAATCTCAGCTTGGTATGCTACGAGCCTTAAGTGCATGGGCTAGACTCCAATCAATTCTTCGAGTGAAAATTTTTTGTTTCGTTGGCGAGATTTCTTCAATGAAGTCGCGCACTAAGATTTCGATATGTCTTGGCTCTTTGCTCATTTGGAGAATTTGGCCAAAATACTTGCTAGTGGTTGAGCTTTCATCTTTTCTAAGGTTGCGAGGAGCGGAGAATGCAAAGATAAGCTTGCCCAGGCTAAAGAGGAATTGAAGCAATGTGAGCAGTAGATGGCCCATCAATAGGAGATCATTGCTTTCATAGAAGTCGAGAAAGCCTAAGCTGAAAATTTGTTGAATTCAGGCTCAAGAGCTGATTGCCTTCTGTCATGTCCTTCGACTTTTGGGGCTTGATCAGCTTCTTTGTTTGGATTTTGAGTGAATGAGTGAGAATTTCTGTTTAGACTATATATTTAGACTATGGGTATTATCTTTTTCGGTTTGATTGGAATTTTATATGCAGAGATTGTGTATGGATCTGGGGTAGGCTTTTTATTGCTTCGACAAGAATTGGAATTTCTATTTAGACTATGTATTTTCCTACCGTAACATGAAGTATAAAAAAGGGAAGAAATTATCATGGTGATAAAGCTTTCTTACGGGATTTGAAGCATGAGTCTTTCTTGTTGAATGTTTGCCATGAGTGTGACCATTCCTTGCTTGTGACTGCCATAAGCCCAACCATGAATTTGCCATGAACTCCTTTAATTTTGGATTTTCAGCAATGTGAATTTCATCGTTGGTGGCTGCTTTATAAGCTTTCTTTGTTGAATTGGCCATAGCTTTGATTTTGCTTCTCGAGACTTATGTTGAGTTGGCATTGAGACTTTTGCCATCATGGCTATTGCAGGGGCTACTACTTCATGGGCACTAGTACTGCTGCGGTTGTCTTTATGAATTGCCATGGATGCTTTTGGATTATATGCTACAGCAACATCTGAAGGGTTGCGCTGTTGCCGTGCCATAGCTAAAACCATGGATTCTTATTGTTGCCGCACAATAGCTATACCATGAAAAATTATGCCAGGGCCCTGCTTTTGTCTTTACCGCAGTTATGACACTTCAACTTTCTTTTGATGGCCAGATCTCTTTTGTGTTAGTGGGTGGCCTTCCATGAATTTGTAGACTATCATGGTTTGGAAAGGCTTGAATTGTGTTGTGGATGCCATATGAGCATCTTGATGAATGCCACAAATCTTTGTATTGATGTTGATGTTGCCATAAGCATTTGTTGGTTGTTGTAGATCCTTCATAAGAAATTGTTGGCGCTGCAATGCCCATGACTTGTAATAAGTGTCATGAGAAACATCCCCCATTGTGGTGCTGGTGGAGGTCTAATTCTGTTGTGAATGAAGATGCTTTCCTGCTGTAACTCTCTGCAGTAAGATTGGCCTCCATTTTGTGATTTTGAGCTTCGAATGTGATAGTCTACTTCGAGCTTTGTTGCTCAGCTTTGTATATTCCGCTGCGGTGACATTCTGCTGCGGTAACATTCTGTTGTGGCAGGATTTGGCAGCAACGTCTTCCTGCTATGATTGTTGTTGGTAGGATTTCTTGCAACTCAAGTGTAATGCATACTGCAACACTTGCTTCAATGGTCTTCTTTGTTGATGAGTTGGAGTAGATAATGATAGTTGTGGAAGACTTTCTTGGAATCGTCTCTTGGTTCTGCCGTAATGTAACAATGATGGCCGAAGATGTTTTGCCATCTTGGATTGTGGCAGATACAGATGTGAGGAAGAGTAAAGATCGTTGACTCCCTTTGTTGATATGTTGATGTGAGTGCATTAGAGGACCGAGATGGGCGAGGTCTAGTCTTGATGTCAATTAAGTATGTAAGATGGCTCTAATATGTGTTAGCCAAATTGGATGTAAAGAGCTGCGTGAGGGCTGTGAAAGATGCCCCGACACTGCCGCATTTCACCCATTAAAAGTGAAAGGGACTGCACAAGAAGACTGCCTCCCGAAGGGTCTCTTTCCGAAAACAGCCCGCAATCACAGTAGAAGTAGAACTAAGGAGATCTGCCAAGTGGGAGCTGTCTCACCGTTGGGTCGAAAGTCAGGAGAGCCACTCCTGTTTGTGTGTGTGTGAAGTACCACTGGGATGCTGTGTGTGATAAGTTATTATCCCGGAAGGTAGTTGTAAGGATTATGCGAAGGACTATCAATGTGGGAACTGCCTCGACTACAATCACAATGAAAAAGATGATCATATAAGAATTGTGCGAAGGACTGCCAAATGTGGGAACTGCTTCGGCTACAATCGCAATTAAGGTGATGATCATGTAAGGATTGTGCGAAGGACTGCCAAATGTGGGAACTGCCTCGGCTACAATCGCGATGAAGAAGAGGACCGTGGGATTTGCTGTGATGAATGTGGTTGCCACGCCATGGTTGCTAAGTATTACTTCTAGAACTTGAACTCCATCTTTCTCGTCCTGCAATAGATCTTCTTCTCTGCAGTGGGTGCTTCGTGCTTCAGCAGGACTTGCTCTGCATTAGATGGAGTTTGATGATAAATTCCATCATGCGACTCAGCTTCTTAGTTGGGAGATGTGATAGTATTCCCTTATAGCTTTTGAATCTTGGCTTTGATAAATGCCAAGTGAGATTCTCCTTCGGCAAGTGTGTTGAAGTCGAGTGATTTATTGCTTTGTAGAAGAGTATCCACCATTCTCTTGACTTGTATTTGTGTAAAGGCATGATTGGGTGATCTTGTTGAGGAAGAGGCTTTAGGTGCCTGTTAGGCACATATTTTCCTATATTTTATATGTTAAATTGATATGATTATGTGCTTATTCATATGTACTTGATGCTTAATTTATTCATATTTATGTTTTAGGTACATATTGGAGTGCTTCAAGGAAAAAGGAGCTAAATTGGAGTTATTTAGAACAAGCTGAAATTTTCCTGTTTCAACCTTCTCAGGGTTGAAACAGGGGTTGCGAAATCAAAGCAGAATTTGGAGATGTCACGTGGGCTTAACTTCCTTTTGGGCTCACAATTTCACCAGTGGAATTATGTTTGGGCCTTGGGAAAGACTTATTTACCCCATACTATTTATATTAGTTATTTTTATTAATTAGGCAATTTTTTAATTTTTGCAATTAATTATTTAGGTTTAGCCGCCAGACTTAGGGCAGCCTTTAAAGCCTTAGTTTTAGGCTTGTTTTGACGTTGGCTGCCTTTAAACTTTAGTTTTTTTTAGGTTTTCAATGTTACTTCTAGTTTTCTCTCCAAATTCAAGAATGGAGATTTGCTCCATTCTTGGATATTTTGTAATCTTTTTCTTTTAAGTTAATTCAATTTTGAGACTTTCAATCTCTTGGCTATTTGATTTGTGAGGCTCTGCGCTTATTCATCTATCTTGTAAGTATTTCAATTTTCTCTGAATTATTTGAATGATTTCATGCTTAATTATTTAGAATGGCCATCTATTGTAATTGGGTATGATTTCTATTGTTAGATGAGATTTCTATATGCAATCGTAGGTAATCAAATCCCAAGTAACAACTTAGGGTAGCCCTCTAAGAGAATCTTGAATATAGGTTGGATGTTGCCTATATTAGTGAACATTGTCTATTGTTGGCTAAGATCTTTCTAGTTCTTAAAGCAATGGGTTACTTGAATCTAGTAGACGATTGGAACTAGGTTAGTACACCTATTAGGATTTAGTTTAGGGCGTGAGTCAGGACTAATGAAGAGTAAGGAAAGATAGGGATTAATGGTCGATGACGTTAATCTACGCCATCTATTTACCAAGTTAGATATTAATTGATGCCAAGGATCAAATCATTTTATCCCAAGAGTGCGATTGTCTTGAAATTGGAATGTCTATTTAATTGTTTCTTTGATATTCCTACTAGTTTAATTTGTGTTTTATTTAGTTTAATCTCTCTCTCCATAGAAACTCCTCATTTTAGTTTAATTCATAACTTTAGGAAAGGTAATTCAAACAATAGTTCTCTGTGGGATCAACTCGTACTTACCCTATCTATAGGTTTTGTAAGATTTTTTATCTTTGGTGGAATACGACACCCATCAAATTTTGGCGTCGTTGCCGGGGAACTCATTTGTTTTGTTACTTTCCTTTAGTTTTGTTTTTATTTTTCGTATTTTGTTTTTGTGTGTTTGTTAATTTTGCAGGTTTAGGCATTAGCCGCTGCTTTACAAGTCACCCCTCCATTCAAGTGTTGAAGAATTATTGGCTAAATTTGGTTTCCTCGTTCCTTGAACTTAATTTATATTTTCATTATTATGGAACAATTTAGCGCTTATGATGGATTTTCTTACTATGACCCTTATTACAACCATTGTTCTTACAATTCAGGTTATGAAGATTATCCACCATATGAGCAGCATGGAGGTCAACATTTTCTTAGTTCGTGTTATGAGCCATATGCAAGTTATCTCCAATTTGAAGACCAACAAATTCAATTCTCACAACAAGTTCAAGCTCTAAACTCAACTTTAGTGGCTTTAATGGAAAAGCTTGTTGATGGACAGTTGTTACTTGCTAAAGGACAATCGTTAATTAAACAAAAATTATCGATACATGAACAAGAAATAGAAGATTTGGGAAATCAAGTGGGACAACTTGTTGATTCCTTAGGAAGGGTTGAAGTTTACCTCAATACCCTTGAGGAAGAAGAAAATGAAGCATGGGAAGTGAACCAAGGTGAGGAAGAAGCTGAAAAAGAAGAGAAAACGAACTCTGTTTCAACCTTCGTAGAGGTTGAAACATCAACTTTTCCAGATGAACTTGATGAGATAACTTCTTCACTCAATCAACCTCAACTCCTTCCCAAGCCAAATTTAAATGGAAATTCCGCATCCGAAGTCAATATGGTTGATAACTCTTCTCCAATATAGAGATTTTGAGATGTGAGAATCAAGATTTCCTAGGGATTGAGAAGTTTTTGAAGTTTGGATGCTTCAATGGTGATGATTCATGTGACGAATGGGTGACAATGGAACCATTCTTTAAGAATGATGATGCCTGCAAGTTTAACAATGTTGCCAAGATGCTGAGAATGCAAGAGGAGTCTAAAGCCAATTTCTTTCACTCGAAGAAGCTCTTGCACAAACCCACCACGGCAACAACAAGGGCATTGGCTTTGCTAGCCATTCATGGAGTTCCTTTAAGCAAAATATGTGACTTCCTTCCATATCTCTTTACTTTTCTTTTGTTCTTATATGTTCATATCTTTCAATTTTGTTCATATTTGATTTTTGCATTGAGGTGGAAAGATCCTCCTTGACAAATAGAGAATGGAAAGGTCTAGCCAAAGACATTAAAGAAAGACACTTGTTGGGAGGCAACCCAATGATCTGTTTTTGTTTTAATTTTGAATTTTATGTTAAGTAGTTTTTAGTCAATTTTTTCATATTTCAGGTTTAGGACCTTATATAAGACATGCTATGATACTTTGTTCTTATTACTATGTTTGCTTAATTTATTGGATTGGGTACACTTTCTTGATAGATTAAGTATTGCATATATCATGTTATTGATAATTTTTCCCCACTTTTGTGCTTCATGTATTGATATTGATCTAACCAATAAGATTTAAAAAAAAAACAATTCATTGATTTTTGAAATTGTTTTCAAAAATTCTAAAATTGTTTTGAGTACACATTGTCTTATCTCTTTGATTTATCTATGAAAGCTAGTTTGGCATGGTTTAG
This sequence comes from Corchorus olitorius, assembly GCA_001974825.2. Classification (NCBI taxonomy): domain Eukaryota; kingdom Viridiplantae; phylum Streptophyta; class Magnoliopsida; order Malvales; family Malvaceae; genus Corchorus; species Corchorus olitorius. The sequence continues at coordinate 21,762 of AWUE01016044.1, read as the reverse complement.
TTTAGTATTAAGGCATTTGTAATATACGTCAAATTTTTATATGCAAGATTATTCTTTGATTGAAACTTATATGGGAGTTTTTCATAAAGTATTACTTCTAGAACTTGCTTAAATATCCTTTCGAGGCGATTTATATATTTAGCTCATTATCTTTTATAGTGTACACTTTTATGCAACTAGAACATATGCATTTTAGGATTGAGCTTGTGCCTAATTTTTGCCAACCCTTTTGAAAGACCATAGTAGTAAACCCCATTGTGCCATTTTCTTGGTTATAGCCGATATTTGATATATTTCTTTATTTTTAGCCACATTATCCCAAAGAACCCTAACCCTTTAAAGAAAGACAAGTTTTCTCTTAGCCATATTATCTCTTGATTGGTGAAGTTTGACTTGTTTCATTGTTGGTTCTTGGCTAAAGCATGGAAATTGGTTATTTGTGAGGGATTCCTAGTATTCCTTAGTTGGAGATCATATTATTTGAAGGGTTGAATTGATGTCCAAGTTATTCAATTGGTTGATTTGAGAAGTGTCAAAAAAAATGAATGAAAAAAAAATTCTTGAGGTGGGAGAGCATAAAATGCAACCACCAAGAAAATTAAAAAAAAAAATTGTTGAGAAAATTCCTGTTTGGACCTGTGGAAGGTCGAACTCGACCTGTCACAGGTCGAGCTGAAGAAGAAGAGAAAATCCTGTTTGGACCTGTAAAGGGTCCAATTTGACCCTTCTCTACGTCGACACAGGATTTCAAGTACCAATTGTCAAAAAAATTCCTGAGTCGACCCTAACAAGGGTGAACTCAACCCGTTTTGGGTTGAGTCAGGATTTTTCAAAAAAAAAAAAAAGACACTTGTGCTTATAGTTATGGACATCCATTTGAGCATTCAATGTTTATGGTAAAGTTAAGAAAGGAAGAAGAAAGTTGAAGTTCTTGGAACCAAGGTTTGGGCTACTCATTGATATATTTGCCCATGATTATTTTCACTTCACCTTTCTTGAGATATTTTTTATATATCATTTACCCTTCCTTTGATAGTCCACTTTACCCATTAGCCCCATTACAACCCTTATTATTAATGCATTCTAGTTCTTGTGCATACTATGCTTTATTTCATTTTGAGCTAATATTTAGTGGAGATTGGATAGTTTTGCAAGGCAATGGTAAGTATACTATTATGAGTGGATTATACATACCTATTAAGGTATGATGAACCCTAAAATATTTTGATTGGATTTTGAGCGTATTTTTATTTGATTTATATTACATTTGAATTTTTACTAACATTTACTATACCTTTCTAGAATTAGTGGATAAATTTTTGAGATGAACTTTTGTGTACTCCATATTTTAAACTCTTCTTGAACAGAAACACATTTTTGGTTGATTATTTGAGCAACTACTTTCACATTGAGGACAATGTGTTATTTAAGTGTGGGGGGAGAGAAATGTCTATTTTAAAGGTCCATTCTTTGCATTCTTTTTACTAGAGAAGGCTTTTCAAAAGGATTTTTAAAATTTTTCAAAAATTTTTGATTTTTCAAGTCTTTTGCTTCTCTAGTGAAATTCTTCTACATAATGTTTGTGGGTATCGTTCTAGTTAAGTAAGCCCTCAGGAGACTATACTCCTCCTCTAGGGACACTTAGGGGTTTAAAGGCTTGTGGTTTACGCTAAAAACCACCGTGTGCCTACGAAAGTGGAACTAAGTCATTTGTTGCATGCGATTTTCCTTTTTGATTTTAGAGTGTTTGTTTGCATATGCATTTGTTTGTTTTAGTTTAGTTTTCTTTAAGTTTTTAGTCTTTGTTTTGTTTTCTAGCTTGCTAGGGACTAGCAAGATTTAAGTGTGGGGGAATTTGTTAGACACATATTTTCCTATATTTTATATGTTAAATTGATATGATTATGTGCTTATTCATATGTACTTGATGCTTAATTTATTCATATTTATGTTTTAGGTACATATTGGAGTGCTTCAAGGAAAAAGGAGCTAAATTGGATTTATTTAGAACAAGCTGAAATTTTCCTGTTTCAACCTTCTCAGGGTTGAAACAGGGGTTGCGAAATCAAAGCAGAATTTGAAGATGTCACGTGGGCTTAACTTCCTTTTGGGCTGACAATTTCACCAGCTGAATTATGTTTGGGCCTTGGGAAAGACTTATTTACCCCATACTATTTATATTAGTTATTTTTATTAATTAGGCAATTTTTTAATTTTTGCAATTAATTATTTTAGGTTTAGCTGCCAGACTTAGGGCAGCCTTTAAAAGCCTTAGTTTTAGGCTTGTTTTGACGTTGGCTGCCTTTAAACTTTAGTTTTTTTTTAGGTTTTCAATGTTACTTCTAGTTTTCTCTCCAAATTCAAGAATGGAGATTTGCTCCATTCTTGGATATTTTGTAATCTTTTTCTTCTAAGTTAATTCAATTTTGAGACTTTCAATCTCTTGGCTATTTGATTTGTGAGGCTCTGCGCTTATTCATCTATCTTGTAAGTATTTCAATTTTCTCTGAATTATTTGAATGATTTCATGCTTAATTATTTAGAATGGCCATCTATTGTAATTGGGTATGATTTCTATTGTTAGATGAGATTCCTATATGCAATCATAGGTAATCGAATCCCTAGTAACAACTTAGAGTAACCCTCTAAGAGAATTTTGGGAATATATTTAATGTTGCCTATATTAGTGAACATTATCTATTGTTGGCTAAGATCTTTCTAGTTCTTAAAGCAATGGGTTACTTGAATCTAGTAGACGATTGGAACTAGGTTAGTACACCTATTAGGATTTAGTTTAGGGCGTGAGTCAGGACTAATGAAGAGTAAGGAAAGATAGGGATTAATGGTCGATGACGTTAATCTACGCCATCTATTTACCAAGTTAGATATTAATTGATGCCAAGGATCAAATCCTTTTATCCCAAGAGTGCGATTGTCTTGAAATTGGAATGTCTATTTAATTGTTTTTTTGATATTCCTACTAGTTTAATTTGTGTTTTAATTAGTTTAATCTCTCTCTCCATAGAAACCCCTCATTTTAGTTTAATTAATAACTTTCGGAAAGGTAATTCAAACAATAGTTCTCTGTGGGATCAACTAGTACTTACCCTATCTATAGGTTTTGTAAGATTTTTTATCTTTGATGGAATACGACACCCATCAGTGCCTCATCCAAGATCTTGGTGCCGCTATGGATCACGATTGTTGCATCCCCCTGTGCTTGACGGCGTAGCAGAGGGTTGCCAATAGTTCTTTGGACACTTTGTTCACTGGGTTTTGTTGTAAGATGCCATATGCTACCCATTGATTGAAATAAACGTCGACTTCTATCACTGGAAATTAGACTGGTTTACATGGGATTTGCCGCTGCAACTAGGATCTGATGCCCTTGCAGCTTCTCGCTTCCAGCAGGATTGTGAATTTGATAACTTCATCGACCAGGCTGTTTTCCTTGCTGCATTTATGAGCCTTGCAGACTGATTGTTACCAAGGTTCTCTAGAGCGGCTCGAAATTCCAGCAGCATGTTGTGAATGCATAGTTCGACTAGCATGGCTTCCTTTGAATAGTGTTTTGAAGTTGAAGCAGAGTGACTCTTTCCTCACTTTGAAAAAACTTCTCTGCCATTTCTTCTCATGTGTGGATGGATCCGGGAGCCAAAGTGGTGGACCAAGTGTAGGCACGACCAGTGAGAGATTTGGAAAACTCTCTAATACAAAACTCTGGGTTGATGGCGTGAAGACCCATGGCATCGAGAAACTTGTTGACATATGCTTAACAGTGTTTCCTTTTCTCCCATCATACTGCGGGAAAGTGGGAGCTTCATAGTTTGGCGGGTAAGGTCTGTCCACCAAATGCTTCGAGTATGGAGGATCCTTAATGAATTGAAAGGATGAGCATGATGATTTCGCCCTCTCTCTCTCCAGCAAGGTAGTAAGATCAGAATGAGTAGCATAGCCTTAGGAAGGCTCATTCTGCTGTTGTGTCTCTGTGGTGTTTCTTACTGGAACATCATCACCACCAGGTGGAGTAGGGCGCCTGCTTCCATCATGGGACTGAACTCCATTGGTGGCGCGGGGCCTAATCTCTCGGATGGCTTCTAGCAGCTCGAGTTGGCTTTGGGAAATGTCACGGGCCAATTCCACCATGATTTCAGCAGGGTTTGGTGGATCCTCCTCATGTGTAGCTGAGTTCTCTTGCTGCTGGTTTAAGGACTCTTCCTACTCCTCATGTATATCATCGATATCAGCAGGAGGATTCTGATTGTTCTGACGGACAGCTCTTGGTCGTTCCATCTCACTTGATTTTCGACTTTCTAAAGGCTCCTCAGTGGAGTCGCAGAAAATGTGGGAGCCTTTTTGTGGGAATGTGAAAGAAGGCCTGGTTCGGCTCACTATGGATTCAAGCTTATCCCAAATCTCCCCAGAAGTGGAGTTGGGCTACACAAGATGAGGTCCAAGATGCTGCTGTCCAAACAACGGTATTGCGGCAGGAAAACCAGGAAAACTCAGCTTTTGTAGGATAGAAGCAATCGGTATAGCAGGAAAAAATAAACTCAGCTTTTTAAATGATAGAACTGAGGAAGATGAAAAAGATGAACGAAAACTGCAAAAATCTATTTTCGTTGAAATAAAATGAATCAGAACTCTTTATTGATTTCAGAACTTATGGCTAACAAATTGGAAGTGGGATTTGGGAGAAAGAAGAAGGAATCTAGTGAGAACAATGAAATCGAAACACAAGCTTGTGACAGTGGAGGAAAAAACTGATTTGAGGAGAACGAGACTGATTTCTTGATGCTCTTCGGTGGGTGATGAACGATTAGGGTTCTTGAACCTTTTCTGAATTTCTTGTTGTGAGCATGTGAAGTCTAGTATGTGATAGATGATAGAGGATAATGGACATCTCCCCTTTCAACTGTTGGAGGTCCCCTTTTATAGCCTTCACTTTGCCCATCGGAATCCATGTCCAGTGACCCACTTTGGCTCTTGCTTTTTCTTACTTACTTTTAATTGTTGAATTTTTCGTTTAAGTTTTTCTAGGAGTTGTATGCCAAATACAAGGAGTAGTGGTACTAAAAACTTGCAATTCAGTCCTGAGCCTGAACGTACACTCTTTACACTAAGGAGGGAGAATTTAACTCGAGAACAAGGAGGAGATTTGTCAACACCAAGTTCCCAATCTAGCTCTCCACGTTCCACCACTTCTTCTTCAACTTTGGAACCACAATCCCCAAGAGAAAACATGGTCGAAAGAGACAACAATGATGCTAGGACTTTGAGGGAACTTGCTGCCCCAAACGTGACTATACAACACTTAGCAATTCAATATCCAACCAATGACGAAAATTTTGAGATCAAGTCTGGATTTATTCAGTTATTGCCAAAATTTTATGGTATTCCTAGAGAAGATCTACATCGACATCTCACTGATTTTCAAATTGTTTGTTCATCCATGAAGATGCAAGGTATTTCTGAGGAGCAATTTAAACTTAGAACTTTTCCTTTTACCCTTATGGATCGTTCAAAGGATTGGTTGTACTACATGCCTAGTGGTTCAATTACTTCTTGGACGAGCCTTAAGAAGATTTTTTGGAGAAATTCTTTCCTGCTCATAAAGTATCAAGCATAAGAAAGGAGATAAGTGGAATTAAGCAATCCCAAGGCGAGACAATGTACGAGTTTTGGGAACGTTTCAAGAGATTGTGCTCAAGTTGTCCAAATCATCAGATTTCTTAACAATTGCTAATTCAGTACTTCTATGAAGGTTTACTCCCATTTGATAGATCTTCTATAGACTTTGCAAGTGGAGGAGCTTTCATCGACAAAACTCCCACCAATGCTTGGACTTTGATCGAGAACATGGCTGCAAACACACAACAATTTGGTACTCGCGAGAGTTGTGCACAAAGAGATGGAAATATCAAAAGGATCAATGAAGTCTCAACCCATTCCTCTACATTGGAGCAACGTGTTGAAGAGACAAATCAACAAATTGCTTTGCTCACTGATTTGTTCAAATCGAACTTTTCAAGTGTGCCAAAGGTTTGTGGAATTTGTTCATTAGGACATCACACAGATAGGTGCCCTAGTTTGCTCGAAGATGATGTTGAAGAAGTCAATGCTTTAGGAATGCAAGAGGGATTTCAAAGGAAGCAAGAGCCATTTCCAAGAAGCTACAATTCCTATGGGAACCAAGGTACTTACCAAGCAAGGCCAAACAACTATCCAAGGCCTAATTTTCAGCCATCTTCACATTATTCTGAAGGAATGCAACAAATGAAAGAGACCATGGAGATCTTAAACAAGCAAATAGGTCAGTTGGCAAGTGATGTGAGTGAACTCAAAGCACAAAGCCAAAACAAGATCCCATCTCAATCAAAAGTGCCTCCTAAGGAAAATGTGAATGCTATTACCTTGAGAAGTGGAAAGGAGTTGGAAGAACCATATCCAACTAAGCCCACAATAAATGAAGGGACAAGCAAGAACGAAGATGAATTGCATGTGCTAGTGAAAGAAGTCGAGATTGAAGATGAAGCCAAGGAAACTTCTACTGTCAAGCCCAAATTGGATTCAAAGAAGGAGCCTTTTCCAATGAAATTGAATGGATCAAGGAAAGAAGATAATGATCAAGATATCTTGGATATTTTCCGAAAGGTCGAGGTTAACATCCCACTCCTTGATGCAATTCAACAAGTGCCAAGGTATGCAAAGCTTCTTAAGCAATTGTGTACAAACAATAAGAGGTTACAAGGTAAGTTGAATGTTGGAGCAACAGTTTCTGTTGTTTTGCAAAAACATTTACCTCCTAAATGCAAGGATCCAGGTATACTTTCAATTACATGTTCAATTGGAAATAATATCATTGAAAATGCTATGCTTGACTTAGGAGCATCCTTAAGTGTCATGCCTTATTCTTTCTATCAAACTTTAAATATTGCTCCTTTAAAATACACTGATGTTGTTCTTCAATTGGCTGATGGATCTTTGGTACATCCCAAAGGTGTGCTAGAGAATATTTTAATTAAAGTGCAACATTTAATTTTTCCTATTGACATTTTTGTTATAGAAATGGAAGGAGAAACTACAAAGGATCAATGTCATCTCTTATTAGGAAGACCTTTCCTAAGGACCTCTCATACCAAGATCGATGTTTTCGATGGTTCATTGACAATGGAATTTGATGGTGATGTTATTCATCCTAATATTTCATCTAATTTATCCTTGAAAACTAATGATTTTGTTTGTGTAGTGCAAAAGTGGGTAAAGAAAGAGTTAGGTGAAGCATCTTCAACCATGACAAAAGAGCAAATTGCAACGGGGAGACAAAGGATTACAAGTTTTCGACAACGCAAGGTTGAGAATTTTTACCTAGCTTGGGAGAGATTCAAGAAACTTTGCGCCAATTGTCCTCAACATGCCATACCTCAAGGAATTTTGATCGAATATTTCTATCAAGGATTAGGAGTTGATGATCAAATTCTTGTGGATAGCATCAATGACATACCCTTGTTCGATCGTACTTGTGAAGACGCATACGAAGCATTGGAAGCTTTGAATCAAGCAATTGCACCTCCAAGTTGGACAAAGAAGAAAGACAAGGCAAAACTTGGAGAAAGAGGCGAAAGTTCCATCAACACATGTGAAGATGTCAACAAGGATATGAAGGAAGCTCAAGAGAAGTTACTCAAATTCGAAGAAGCCATACTTGAACTTTTCAAAGCCATGAGTGACACTCCCAACATCATCATGGACTTGTTGAAGGAGCACAACCAAGGTTCCTTCACACATGGAGAATAAGAGTCCTCGAGGATGTCTAGCCAAAGACAATAAATGAAGGCGCTACTTGGGAGGCAACCCAAGAAACTAACATCTATCCTTCTTTTTAATTTTTATTAGTTATAGATCATTTTGCATTTTCATGTTTTGAATTTTCTTTGTAGATTCAAATTGAGGAGCATTATAAGCAAATGGAGACAAGCGGAGGAAGCACATGTGAAGATAGCAAATGGGGCTTACGCTTTGCAAAAATAGAGAAGCTTTCTTAACTCCCATTTCCTTTAATTTCATATGCTTTCATTGATGATTAATGCATAGTGAGATTGATTGTTTACTCCTTGAATTGAATTGTTTTTCATGCATACCATTATTTACGTATTATTTCATGCATCTCATACATATGAAATCTTAAGTGATAAGAGCCTAAGGTAATTCTTTGATGGTTATCAAGTGGAATTTTTGGTATGAGATAAGTGGTCCAACCCCAAACCCATTTCATTTTTTTATCTATTACCTTTGTTCATAAATTCACTCACTTTAATCATCAATTTCACTACTTCATCACTTACAAATCATTTCTTTCATCTTTTTATCACCCAAAAACTCTTACCCATTAGATTATCCAACACCTTTTCCATCAAATTCTTCAAATTTTCAAATTATCAAGTTCTTGAGAAGTTGTAGATTTATTTGGATTTTTGTTTGAAGTGGTTAGAAAGGAGACAAGAGATAATTTTGGAGTTGATTGAAGAGTATTTGAGCATTGGGAAGTGCTACATTGGATCTTCAAGAGAGATTTTTCAAGAAAACCCTAGAAGGTTAACTAGTGCCCACCAAGTGTTCGAAAAAATGTCAAGGAGAGTGAGAACAAGAGTTTCAACGTCACAAGCCCCACCAAATGAGGAAGACAATGCCGCTCAACCATTCCTTGATGTGCCGCCACCAATTTTTGTTGACAATGATTGTAGAGAGTGGTATGGAGCAAGGTATAACAATTCTTTCATCATAGAGAAAGTACTTCCAACCAACATTGATCAAGAACTTGGAGTTGGCCCCTTGTTTGTCAATAGAGGATGGGAGTCACTTCTTCAAGTGGATGGATACTACTACCCCGATTTGGTGAAGCAATTCTATGCAAATATGGACAAGGATCGTGATGGATATGAGTACACCATCAACACAATGGTGAAAGGTAAATACATTGTGGTTGATGAGGAATATTTGTGTCAATTGCTTGGCTTGAATAATGAGGGCAGTATGTTCTATTTCACTTATGTTGATGAAGAAAAAAAAGACCGCTATTGAGAATACATGAAAAAGGAATGATGCTTTGAGAAGATTTAACATTCCTCTTGGTATGGACAACCAAGGTAATAGGGAAGTGAAGGTCAAGTACATGGAACCTAGGGATAGACTTGTGTGTTATTTGCTACATCATAATGTCATTCCTAGGAGTTGTAACAAGCATAAGCTTCGCATTGAAGACTTCTATGTTGTGGATAAGCTTTGTCATGGATTAGGCCGTTGTGATGGAATACCAATGGCTAGGTTGTTGCTCTCAAGGATGTGAGAAGTTGTTAAACCTACCTATGATGATAAGACCTTTGTTTTTCCATTGTTGATTAGCAAGATTTTGATTAATGAAGGAGTTGAAGTCGATGGTGAATTACGCTTCAACAACGAAGGCAATGTCATCAATGAGAGTTCTTTAAGTCATTTGGGTATTAAGAGGTGAGTCATTGCCAATCGTGCACATTGGTATAATGTACATCGAAGGACTTATCAGCAAGGACTTGAACAACCACATGTGGAAGGACAACCACCCTTGGAAGTTGATGAAGAGAATTTCCAAGAGCTACCTATGAGATAATTCCAACAACTTATGGTTCAAGAGATGAGGCAACATAGAAGTGAGATAAGAGCTTACATGGAGCAAATGGAGGAGACCATGCGAGACTACATGGGCCAAAGAAGGCCAAAGAGAGGCTGATGACTCTTATCCTTAGGACACTATATGTTTTGCATTTTATTTTTCTTATGTTTTGCATTTTATCATGACATTGCATGCATTTATGTTTTATTTCTGTTTTAATTTGTATTTGTCTTATGTTTATTTTGGATCTTATGAAAGACTTGAGTGTTTGAATGCTATGATTGAGCTTCGACTTTCTTTGTGAATTAATCTCACATGTATTCAATTAATTTGATTGCCCCACTTATTGTGTTTTGGTTGCTAGTGAATGATTATTTGATTTGTCTAGAATTTTGGGTCCTCTTTATAAGTCAAATTTATCATTTTGCACTTACTTTTCCAAAAATTTCAAAAGAGATCATTGATTTTTTTTTCAAATTACTAGCACAACACACATTGAGGACAATGTGTCTTTTAAGTGTGGGCGAGGAATTAGTCTATTTGAAAGATCTTTTTTTTTTTTCTATCTTATTGACTAGAGATAAAATTTTCAAAATTTTTGAAGAAATTTGAAATTGTTTTGTATTTCTAATAAGTTTTGATTTAGTTTCCATGAGTATAGTCTTGTGTAACACTAATTTGGTTCAAATACATTGAAAATATTTTTCAAATTTTCTTATGTATAATTTCATTCTTTGATTGAGCAATGTAATTATAAGATTTTTCATACCCAAAAATGGTTTGACAAGTGTATTACTTCTAGAACTTGTGTTGAATCTTGTGTACATTTATAGAAGTATGTCATGGATATGTCAAAGACAAAGTGTGGGGGTATGAAGGGTAGCTAAAATCTTTTAAAAAGAAGTGTTTTAATCAAAGACGAGAAGAGATACTTCTTATCTTTCCATAGTTGTCACTCTTTTGAAAAATAATAATAATAATAATAATAATAATAATAATAATAAGGTTAGTAACCTTAAAAGAGGATTAGAGGCATGGAATTGCGGAAGTATTGTCCCTCTGAAAAAAAGATGAGTGTTATTAACCTCAAAAGAAAAAAAAGAAAGTTTGTAACCCCTAAACCATGAACACTTCTAAGGTTAGTAACCTTGTTTTCTTAAAAATAAGCCACCCTTTTTAACTCATTCTAATTTTTGATGAATATCCATGATATTACTTTTTCTTTGGAAATAGATGTAAATACAAGCTTATGGTAAGTTTTCCTTGTCAAAATCATCAAAGGTATGTTGATCTTAGAACTTACATGATTGATTGGAGTGATTTTGTGCATAGTTGATTTGAATCTTATGGTCTTTGTATTTTTACTAACTTATATTGCATTTGATTAGAAAATGTAGATTAAATTCTTAATTTGTTAGAAGTACTCTGTTTTCTAAAGTTTGATGTTTCTAGTCAATGTTTTCATAATGTTTGTGGGTGTCATTCTAGTTAAGAAAACCCTCAGGTGACATCACACCTCCTAAGTACCTCTATCAGTCTTAGGTTGAAATGGATTGCGTCACGAGCTAAGTGCCGCCGTATACCTACGAAAGTGGAATCAATAAATTGTTTAGTTTAGGACTAACTTTTGTTTTCTTAGGATTGTTAGCACTAGTTTGACAGGGACTAGCGAAGCTTAAGTGTGGGGGAAATATGATCAGACCAGAATCATACATCTTTTTATTAGCTTTTTCCTATGCTTTTTGAGTATTTTATGCTTGATTATGCCTTATATTGGTTATATTTGTGTTCATAGGTGTTGACAAGAAGAAAAGTGCAAAATCAACAATTTTGTACCTTTGCAGAGCTGATCGGTCGTTAGCAATCATAAAAATAATTCCCCACAAAATCCTAACTACAGTAGATAGGGCAAGTAGGGGTCGATCCCACAGAGAAGGGTGTAGAATTTATCTGAAAATACAATCCTAAAAATCTTTCAAAACAAAACACAGAAAACAGAGGTTGAAAGAAAACAATTAAATAGAAAACAATTATACTAGAAAACAAAGCAAAGTAAATTAAATCTAAGACTTATAGCAAATAAGAAAGAAAACAATAATTAAAGCAAACTTCTTCTCCAATGGTAGAAAACAATCAAATTGAATATGGGTCCTTGATTTAAAAGATGAATTCAATATTAAATCCTTGATGATAACTGGTCTAGGAAAAACTAACATGCTATTTAGATAAGATTACTAGTTAAGACTTAAATTACCCCAATTGTTAACTTAACAAATCAATTACCGGTTAAGGCTTAAATATTCACCAAGCAACAAAACATTAAGATCAACTATTTAATTAGTTCTTTCACACATGCTTAATAAATAAAACCATACAAAAATCAGATAAAATTCGATCACTGGCATGCAAACCCAATTGAGCGTCTATTAAACGTCATCAACTTGCTACCAAACAATCAGACTCGAGGGTTAACTATTCCGCCTGACTTAGCAATAGATCTCTCAAATTATCAATTTATCGGCCGCATAAACCAATAAAAATCAAGGTCATGGAATAAAACAGAGTTTAACATGCTATATATCAAAAATAAAATACCAAATTATAAGCATAGAAATCTCACCATATCAATTGATTGAATTCATCAAAGGATTAGAAGTATAAGAATTTAGGTACTCATGGATTTGGGAAAATCCATGAGCGGCATAAGAGTACTTACAAGACTAGAAGGGGCGAAATCTCCTTGACAAAAACCTTGGTATGCCGCACCTCCCTATGGCTATAGGGGGTGGCGGCACCCTTGCCTAAATCTAGAAGAAAACTAAAAACTAGAAGAAGAGAAAATATCTATGTGTGTGGTATGTGATTTGTGTTACAGGAGGTGGCTATTTATAGTGGAAATAACCCTAGGAATTCCAATCCTAACTTGGAAAGAGGTCTAAGTCGGTTTTGGGTCTAACTTAGACTCCAAGTTAGATTAAAAGTCTTCTTAGAGTAGAATCCAAGTTAAAATAAGATCCTGAAAAAATCCTGAATTCGTGCAGGGACTTCGACGGCATTTTTGGGCTTGAAATCGGCAGATCTGGATCTTGAACTTTAAAGGAAAGTTGTAGATCTCGGAGTTAGCTTTCTAACGAGTACTCATGGGCTTCAAACGGAGGTCTGAGCAGAAATTTATGATTTTTCTACCAAAACTGCGCCTGAATCCTAATCCTGTTAGGACTAGAGTCGGGAATCTACGGGATTTGGATATTTCCTTGGATATAGGAGTTATTAATTGGGATTTTAATTCCAATTAATGATTTATATGGGCTGAGTATCTTCCCATATAAAATATCCAAAAATACCAAAGCTTAAGGGCTTATCCATGGCTTGTCTTCAATTAAGGCTCCAATCTTCAATTCTTGCTCTTAAAATAAATCTTCAATAGTCTTCAAGTCTCCAATTTATCTTCAAATGGTCTTCAAACACGAACTTCGAATCTCCAAATCTATGCTCAAAATTGCTTTGCTTAAATCTGTGTAAAAAGTCATCAAAATAGCCCCAAAAGTAGTGAAAAATAACAAATTCTCAATTTCACATCACTTAAAGACTAAAAACACAAATGTTATCAAAATAGCATATATTTAGGCATAAATGGGTCCAAAAACATAGTAGAATAGCCATAAAAATAGGGTTGTTTTTAGCTCGATCATAATTCCCCCACACTAAATCTTTGCTAGTCCCTAGCAAACTAGTGTAGAAAACTATGAACTTACTAAACTCGAGCACAAATTAGACCCTATAATCCTAAACTAATGCAAATCAAAATTCCAAAACTTTTCAAAAACTTTAAATGCATACACATATTAAGGATCAACGCAATTATGAAATCAAAATAACAAAGAATCATAAGAGCACTTAATTCAAAAGATCAATAAATAGCAAGCATCTTTATACTTAAGTAACCATAATTAAAGTAGTTCTAATCACTTACCATTCATTACATCCTATAACTACTTCTTTCTATAAGCTTATGTCTTCACCTTTATCTCCATTACTCAAAGGATTGCATATCATGGATACAAATCAAGGATTTTCGTGTGGGTTATAATAGATTTTTAAAGGGTAATTGATTTTTAGAAAATTGAGGTTACTAACCTCGAAGTGTTCATGATTTGGGGTTACTAACTCCCATTTTTTAGGCTGCTAGCACTCTAGAAGGACTCCTTTTTATTTTTTCAGAGGAACAATATTTCTGCAATTCCATGCCTCTTATCCTCTTTCCAAGGGTTACTAACTCCTTTTGTTAAAGAAAAGAGTGACAACAATGGATTGATTTTTTTTTAAAAAATGTATGCAGAAATACCTCTTCTCCTCTTGCATGAAAGCACTTCTTTTTGAAAACAATTTTTTAACTACCCTTTTATATAAGTAGTCCCCCACACTTGTTCTTGACATATCCATAACATACTTTCATAATTGTAATTTCAATAAAAATTAAACACAAGTTCTAGAAATAGGCAATCATAGAAGAAATAAACAATAAGATCATATCACAAAACTTCAATTATACCTAATTCTAAGAAATAAGATATCGTACTATCAATCAATCAATCAAATAAAACTTTCTTAAAAATTCTAAGTATTAATCAATCATAATCAAATCAATCAATCAATATATGCATGAAATTTCAAAATTTTCGAAAAAAATATGGCATATTAAGATTTTGATGCATGCAGACTCTCTCCCCCACACTGAAAAGACACATTGTCCTCAATGTGGAAACACATAAGAAATTGACACAAACAATTATGCATGCTCATGTGATTTATTTAAATGCAGAAAATAAAAACTAAACTAACAATTAATTCACATCAAAGAACAGGCAAGCAATCAAAGCAATCAATCAAGACAAATAATGCAAGAAAAATTAAAAAGATAGGGTTAAAGAAAGCTTCTCTGTTGGTAGGCATAAGCTCCATCATTGCTTCTGAAACTGGACTCCTTTCGATTTCATCTTGCAATCGTCCAAATCAAACTCCATTTGCTCTCCTTCGGTTCTTCATGTAAAATCATTGGGTTGCCTCCCAATAAGCGCCTTTCTTTAAGAGTCTTTGGCTAGACTGCCTTAAAGAAATTATTCTTCAAGGGTGAAGGAATTATGGATATATTCCTTCAACAATTCCATAATGATTTTGAGAGTATCATTGATGGTTTTGAGAACTTCAAGTTGAAATTTACTTGAAATCATCAAAGGTGATATTGCAGCTTGGAATGGCGATGGCACGGGCACGACCGGTGGTGGCACGGTGAATGGGCGGTAATGACTTGGTAGTGGCGCAGCAATGGCCGGTCCTAACCAGGTGGGGCTCGCGGAGGATGCAGCGCTGGCCGGGCATGGCCGGGCACTTGACTCGGCTGTGGCCGGTCCTAGCCGGGCATGAGGCGCGGCTGAGGCTTGTGGTGCCGGGCATGGCCGGGCATGAGGCTTGGATGGCGCAGAGGATGGCAAGTTCAACCAGGCAAGCGGCGCGGATGGCTGGGCATATGGCGCAGAGGATAGCGTTGTTGGCCGGGCAGATGGCTCGGGTGGCCGGGCCACAGCCGGCTGAGTTGGCTCGATCATGGCTTTGAGCATCTTCCTCTGATTCTTTGGCTTCCATCGTCTACTTCTCTCCTTGTGGTTGAACTCCATGCTTTTTGGCTTCTTGCTCTTCCTTTGAGGTTGAAAATTCCGTCCTTCAGGATAATTCTTCAAACGCAAAGAATGCATTCTTCGGGGTTCTCTTCAATATTGGAATGCGACTAAAAGAATCAACAAGAACTCGATCTTTGAGTCCTAATCCTCCATAGAAGATTTGGATTAGAATTCCCTTATTAAATCCATGTTGAGGGCAATCAATACACAACTTCTTAAATCTCCCTCAAAATTGGTGGAAATTCTCGTTGTAGTGTTGTCGAATGTCTTTTATCCTTTGTCTTCCTCTGGAAATCTGATCAGGCTTTGTCATCGATTCTTTACTAGTTCCTATCTTAACACTTTTAACACTCACAACACAAACAAACTTGTTAGAGTTCAATGGCAATTGAGATGAAATTCTAGGGTGGATTACATCACCATCGAATTCCATGGTCAATCAACCATCGAATACATCAATCTTGGTATGAGAAGTTCTTAAGAAAGGCCTTCCTAATAAAAGAGAACATTGATCTTTCGAATATTCCATCTCCATAACGAAGATGTCAATAGGAAAAATCAAGTGTTTGATTTTAATTAAGACATTCTCCAGAACACCTTTGGGATGAACCAAAGATCCATCAGCTAACTGAAGAATCACATCAGTAGTTTTCAAAAGACCAAGATTTAAAGATTGATAAAAAGAAAAAGGCATTACGCTTAAAGATGCACCTAAATCTAGCATAGCATTCTCTATAACACTTCTTCCAATCGAACAAGTAATAGAAAACGTACCTGGATCCTTGCACTTAGGAGGTAAACTCTTTTGAAGCACAACAGAAACAGTAACTCCAGCACTTACCTTACCTTGTAACCTTTTCTTGTTGGTACAAAGTTGCTTAAGTAACTTTGCATAGTTTGGAATTTGTTGAATAGCATCAAGAAGTGGGATGTTGACCTCAACTTTTCGAAGTATCTCCAAAATATCTAGATCATCATCTTCTTTCTTTGACTTCTTCAATCTTGATGGAAAAGGTATGGCGGCATCTACCTTGGAATCCTTCTTGTCGGCGGCAGTCTTCTTGGTGGTTGCGCCATCTTTTCTTTTGGGATCATCTTTAATCTTGATTTCTTTGTCAGGCACTTGGAATTCTTCTTTGGTGTAGCTCGGCTCTCCTTCATCTTGTGCGGCATGGGTTGGATAGGGGTTTTCCAACTCCTTTCCACTCCTTAAAGTGATTGCACTTACATTCTCCTTAGGAGGTACCTTTGGTTGTGATAGGATCCTTTGTTAACCTTGTGTCTTGAGTTCACTCATGTCACTAGCCAATTGACTGATTTGTTTTCTCATCATCTCCATAGCTTCTCTCAATTGTTGCATCTCGATAGCTTGTGAAGATTGTTGAAAATTAGGCCTTTGATAATTCATTGGCCTTCCTTGATAGTTACCTTTGTTCCCATATTGTTGACTTGGTTGCTCGGCTCTCCAATAAGGTTCAGGCTTCCTTTGATATGCTCCTTGCATTCCAACAACATTGACTTCTTGTGCGGTGTGTTCCAAAGAAGGGCACTTATCAGTGTAGTGTCCTTGTTTACAAATACCACAAATCTTAGGCTTCGCATTGAATAAATCAGTGAGCGCAGCGACTTGTTGATTTGTTTCTTGAAGTTTTTGCTCCAGTGAGGTGGAATGGGTAGAGACTTCATTTTTTCTTCTGGTATTGCCTTCTCTTGAATAGTCTTCTCGAGATCCGAATTGTTAAGTGTTGGCAGCCATGTTCTCCACTAAAGTCCAAGCATCGGTGGAAGTTTTATCTATGAAAGCTCCTCCACTTGCAGAATCTATGGAAGATCTGTGAAACGGTAGTAGTCCTTCGAAGAAGTATTGCATCAGGAACTGTTCAATGATTTGATGATTGGGGTAGCTCGCACAAAGTGTCTTGAAACGTTCCCAATATTCATGCATTGTTTCTCCATGGCGTTGCTTAATTCCGCAAATCTCCTTCCTTATACTTGATACTTTATGGGCAGGAAAGTACTTTTCCAAAAACAATTTCTTAAGGCTCGTCCAAGATGTGATTGAACCAGTTGGTAAGAGGTACAACCAATCTTTTGCATGATCCACAAGAGTGAACAGAAAAGTTCTTAGCTTGAATTGGTCTTCAGTGATACCTTGAATATTTGTTGATGTGCAGGCAATCTGGAAATTAGTAAGATGTCGGTGAGGATCTTCTCCAGATAGACCATGAAATTTGGGTAAAATCTGAATAAAGTCATTCGCAGTCGTATCTGGGTATCGAATTGCTAAGCGTTGTGCATTGACGTTTGGTGCAGAAAGCTCTCTCGGGGTTTTAGGATCTTCTTCGTTTGCCATGTCTTCTGACGATGTTTGAAGCAGGAGATCTAGGAGAGCTTGATTGAGAACTTCAAATGGATGGCTCCTCTTCTTGTTGTCGATTTGATTTCTCCTTCCTTAGCGAAAATAGTGTTCTTTCTGGCTCTGGATCAAATTCAAACTCTTTTGTACCACAACTTCTTGTCTTTGGCATGCAGCTTCCTAGAAAAACTCAAAAAACTCAAAATAAAAATTGTTAGTAGTAACAGTTCTTAAACAAAAATTAAAATTAAAGGCAGAAAATAAAAGAAAATATTTTTTTATGACGCAGAAACAATTTTTTTTATTATAACGCAAAAAACTTTTTTTTTCTTGACGCAAAACACAAAACTTTTTTTTTTTCAAAAACACAACACAAAAAATTAAAAACGCAAAAAAAAAAAAACCATGAGAAAGTTTCCCTTCCCCGGCAACGGCGCCAAAATTTATGATCGGTCGTCAGCAATCATAAAAATAATTCCCCACAAAATTCTAACTATAGTAGATAGGGCAAGTAGGGGTCAATCCCACAGAGAAGGGTGTAGACTTTATCCAAAAATACAATCCTAAAAATCTCTCAAAACAAAACACAGAAAACAGAGGTTGAAAGAAAACAATTAAAAAGAAAACAATTATACTAGAAAACAAAGCAAAGTAAATTAAATCTAAGACTTATAGCAAGTAAGAAAGAAAACAATAATTAAAGCATACTTCTTCTCCAATGGTAGAAAACAATCAAATTGAATATGGGTCCTTGATTTAAAAGATGAATTCAATATTAAATCCTTGATGATAACTGGTCTAGGAAAACCTAACATGCTATTTAGATAAGATTACCGGTTAAGCCTTAAATTACCCCTATTGTTAACTTAACAAATCAATTACCGGTTAAGGCTTAAAGATTCACCAAGCAACAAAGCATTAAGATCAACTATTTAATTAGTTCTTTCACACATGCTTAACAAGTAAAACCATACAACAATCAGATAAAATCCGATCACCGGCATGCAAACCCAATTGAGCGTCTATTAAACGTCATCAACTTGCTACCAAACAATCAGACTCGAGGGTTAACTGTTCCGCCTGACTTAGCAATAGATCTCTCAAATTATCAATTTATCGGCCGCATAAACCAATAAAAATCAAGGTCATGGAATAAAACAGAGTTTAACATGCTATCTATCAAAAATAAAATACCAAATTATAAGTATAGAAATCTCACCATATCAATTGATTGAATTCACCAAAGGATTAGAAGTATAAGAATATAGCTACTCATGGATTTGGGAAAATCCATGAGCGGCATAAGAGTACTTACAGAACTAGAAGGGGCGAAATCTCCTTGCTAAAATACCTAGGATTGCCGCACCTCCCTATGGTTATAGGGGGTGGCGGCACCCTTGCCTAAAACTAGAAGAAAACTAAAAACTAGAAGAAGAGAAAATATCTATGTGTGTGTGGTATGTGATTTGTGTTACAGGAGGTGGCTATTTATAGTGGAAATAACCCTAGGAATTCCAATCCTAACTTGGAAAGAGGTCTAAGTCGGTTTTAGGTCTAACTTAGACTCCAAGTTAGATTAAAAGTCTTCCTAGAGTGAATCCAAGTTAAAATAGGATCCTGAAATTTTGCTGAATTCGTGCAGAAATCTTCAACGGAATTTTCGGGCTTGAAAACGGCAGAACTGGATCTTGAACTTCAAAGGAAAGTTGTAGATCTCGGAGTTAGCTTTCTAACGAGTACTCATGGGCTTCAAACGGAGGTCTGAGCAGAAATTTATGATTTTTCTACCAAAACTGCGCCTGAATCCTAATCCTGTTAGGACTAGAATCGGGAATCTACGGGATTTGGATATTTCCTTGGATATAGGAGTTATTAATTGGGATTTTAATTCCAATTAATGATTTATATGGGCTGAGTATCTTCCCATATAAAATATCCAAAAATACCAAAGCTTAAGGGCTTATCCATGGCTTGTCTTCAATTAAGGCTCCAATCTTCAATTCTTGCTCTTAAAATAAATCTTCAATAGTGTTCAAGTCTCCAATTTATCTTCAAATGGTCTTCAAACACGAACTTCGAATCTCCAAATCTATGCTCAAAATTGCTTTGCTTAAATCTGTGTAAAAAGTCATCAAAATAGCTCCAAAAGTAGTGAAAAATAGCAAATTCTCAATTTCACATCACTTAAAGACTAAAAACACAAATGTTATCAAAATAGTATATATTTAGGCATAAATGGGTCCAAAAACATAGTAAAATAGCCATAAAAATAGGGTTTTTTTTACCTAGATCAAGATCCTTTTTGCATGATTTATGACACAAATATTTTCCAAGGAAGTTTTGGATGAAGAATGGAGCCATCATGTTCGTGATTGAAGAGCTTAAAGAGTCAATTTTATGCTTATCAAAGTCATAAAGTTGATTGCTTGGTGTTTTCAAGGCAATGGAGCAAAGACAAGTTCAAGGCAAGAAGACATGTCAAGGTGATGAGCTATGACACAGCCCATCTGGGTGATCAGGTGAAATACATGGGTCTTCAGACAAACCATGTGGCCACCCAGCTGGAGTCATGACACTACCCACCTGGGTTCTCAAGCAAACCACATGGTTGCTCAAGGCAACCATGTGGGCGCCCATGTGGAGTCGGGGTCCTTGTTCCGCGCGCGCCCAGCAGCCAGCAGCCAGCGTCGACACTCCTATGTCACTTCCTCTTGAAGCTACTTCAATACTTTCCAGATTTGGCGACAGTTCCGGAAATCAACCATAACTTTTGATCCAGAGCTTCATATGAGGTGTATAAATATGCGTCGGAAAGCTAACTCCGAGAGCTACAACTTTCCTGTTTTGGTCGAAACCCAGATTTGACGTTTTCATGGATGAAAATGCCTCTAAAGTCTGCGGACAGAATCTGTCTTGGGCCTGACTTGCGTTTTTGATGAATTGAGCCCATATAATCTATTTGGGTCAGTTTGAAGATATGGAGAACAACCCAGAACGTCCCTAGGGTTAGTTTAAGTCATCTATAACTCTAAATTAAACCCTATGCAGCCCCCTATGTATACCCTCTTATCCTAGAACCCTAGCATACAAGAAGCATAGTTTTTATCTCTTTTTATTCTTGAGGATTTGCGATAAGGAGAGGAGGCAGCCTCCCACCTTTCTTCTTTGTAAGCTTTTCCAGCCTCTCATTTTCCAATTCATGAGTAGCTAAACTCTTATACTTCATTTCCTTAGGTATTGTTGATCAATGAATCTATAGTGAGACTTTTGTTCTTAATAATTTGATTTTTCTGTTTGAATATGTTTCTTATCCCTGTACTTCATCTTATGTGTTCATGTTTTGATGGATTTGGTGCGCAACTTATCTTGAGATTTATGAATGCTATAGTTAGATTCAATTTTGCTTTAGTCAAGCTAATATTGGTCCAAGTGACAATTGTTAATTCTAGGAGTCGTAGGTTCAATGGGATTATCAAACCTTGTTGAAATCTATAGCCCGAGGTAATAGATGTAGATGAGTTTGGTATTGATTTATCATGCATGTGGAAAAGAATAATCTTAATGCTTGTTCTAGGAAGGGGTGAAACCTAGATCAGAATAGTAGAGGTTAGTTTTAGCAAGATGCGGATTAATCTTATTAGCATGTTGGAATTAGCATTACATCTGTTCCTATACCAATTATTCAAGTGGAGTTGTTTAAGATATTAAGAGGATTACTTTATTTCAATGAAAATTGATGTCTACGTCTAAGGCTATATATCGATTTGGAATAATTTATGATTCTTAATTGATTGCAATTTAAGTCAAATTCATGTCTTGTGTCCATGATCCATGATTTATTTGATCAAAATAATTACCTAAAGGAGAAGAAGTATGTTTTTAATCCATTGTTTTTCTTAAACTATTTTCTAGATCTTTAGTTTAATTTTATTTTATTGTTTTCTAGTTTAATTTGTCTATTTTGAAAAACCCATAAAAATTCCCTTTGGTAAGACTTTCTTTAGTGTGATTTGGATTTAATTTGTTTCCACCTTCTCTGTGGGATTCGACCCCTACTTGCCCTAGCTTTTAGTTATTGG